>JAECUM010014574.1:0-57961 GCA_016617855.1 Megalonaias nervosa
TTTTCATTAAATTCATATAGAGTAATTTCAAACAGAGCCTTGAGAAACACTCAATGGCTGTAACAAACAAACTAACAGCATATGCACAAAGCCTTGAGAAACACTCAACAGCTTTACAATATAACAAATAGCTACTGGAAAGAGCTTTGAGAAACACTCATTTGCTCTGTATTCAAACATTCACTTATCATTATTATTATGATTATTATTATTATTATTAATCCTATTTCTATTGAAGTGTACATAAACATCATTATTTGAACAGGGTCTGCAAGAAACACTTGGCTTGACCTCACAGGATCATGAAATACTGTCTGAATACTATTTACTGATAGGCAGATATTTATGCTGAGGTTGCTGATTTAAAACATAACAATGAATGAATAAATATCCATAAAAGTTTTAGTACACAGATGTAGATTTCACAACTTGGCTTTAGAGTTATCCAAAATTCACTATAAAAGAAACATTATTTTCTTTGCATTTATTTGTGTAGATGTTGTGAAATAACTATGAATTGTGAATCGTGGGAAAATAATAAACAAAAGAGTTACCTTTTCTTTGCACACTTCCTTATATGGTATTTGTAGTAAAAGTAGTAAATGACTTTCCCACGCTCAGTCTAAACGTCAGGAGCTCTTAATGTGACCCTCGGAAACCCGAACAGGTCCTAGTAGAGACGCTGACAAGCCTTTTATACCTCCTGCGAAATTCTGCAGAATTCTGCGCTTGGCAGGGAAAATTCTGCACCTGGCTGGGAAGATTCTGCCGTTCGCTGGGTAGCAACCGCAGGGAAAAATTCTGCGAGCGCGCACTTGCAGTGGCAACCGTACTCTACTACCGACAGCAACAAAACTTCACCCAAATTAAAAATTGTAACTAAAACCTATGTAACCCAGAGTGTTAGTTAAGTGTGCATACAACGAATTTATTTCTCAATGGTCAAAATTTTCAATATGAATAAATGTTGTATCTAAAGTGAATGAGGTCGTAAGCGACCCATAACTATTATTCGAGATAACGACGGGAGCATACCAAATGTGCCGAAATTGGAAACGAGGCTAATACCTAGGAAAGTTACAAATGTACTTCTGGCATAATAACATCGTGAAGTTAAGGACTTAAATGGAGGATCCATGATCAATGTATATGGGAATATCTAAGTTAACCGAGATTTATACCAATCATCATTTGATATTGAATAACAGTAGGTATTAATGAATAAATTAATATTGTCCGTCAAGGTTGACAACACCCACCCACCTAGCTACGATGTCGTACCCCCCCCCATCTATGAAGTAGAGACAACAGTATTAGGATGACCCCTAACTCTGCTTTACCACCGAAAGCTTTACGATGAATGACCTTAATTTTGTAACTGTTTTTAAGTTTAAAAAAATTTTTAGAGGCTAGATTTCCTGCCCATTACATCACCCTCTGCTTTTTCTGTTTAGTGTCCCCACAAACAGTAAATACACATTTAGTATACTTCGTTCATCATGGTTGTCTGAAAATGTACAAAATTGAAAGCAGCTTCAAAGATAAATAAAAACATTAACAGCTTAAAGTGACTCATTCCATGTTAAAGTTGTCCTAAAATATACTGTACAATGGATCCAAAATTTTCATTTACAAGATATTTGCAAAGAAATGCAATAACACAGCAGTGAAATTTACTGATTTCATTTGTTTTTTATCACTATAATTTACATGCACCAAAGTAAAACTTACAAGGTATACGCGGTCATTAATAATTATCCAAAAACTTGCTCCCTAGTATGGTGAGTGTCGATAGTTAGAACGCCTTGGCGACCGTTCTCTTCTGTTCTCTTTTTGGTTATCCCTCATGGCTTTACTTTCCTTTTATTCCCGGTCTCATTTGTCTTGATGGTTTCCCCTGTCCCAGACCTGCCTATGGTTTCCTCTAACCTCTTGTTTTGAATTTCCTCTCTCTTCCTTTTGGTCCCTGCAACCCTCTCCCTTTTGATTTCTTCGCCCCTCAATTTTCTCTTGGTGTTCAGCCGATCTCTCATGCTGTTTCCCCTTCTCAATGAGGTGTTCTATCATTTTTGTTATATTACTGTTTAATTCTCTATAGGTCTTGGTTTGCTCCTGGATTGCGTCTGTCAGTTTCCTTATTAAAGCGGTTGACTGGGTGTTGCTCTCCTTTAGCATCTCCCCTTGTTTTTCCATAATATTTCTCAATGTATCAAAGCCAGTAACTAACTTACTCAATTCTTCCTTTGCGCCACAGCTACAACTACTAGAGGAAACTGATGTTTTGCTCGAAATTTTCCGCTGGTGCATCTCTGCAGCAGTCACCTTTGTTTGCTCAGCAAACTTCAATACATCTTTTGGCCTTGAATTCCTTGGATGCCGACTGTGATGGGACTCCCCTTGCTGTATAGTAGTGGACTTAAGCATCACTGTGTTTAGTGGGACTGACGTCTGTTGGCTGATTTCTTGCTGGGGCAATTGGGCGACAGAATAATGTACTGGCGAACCACAATCCAAGAGTTCATCGAAAAAGTTAACTTCTGACTGTGACGAGGATTGTTCCATACGTGCACCGTTCCTTTCTGCCTCAGCAAATATTATGGGGGCAGCTGGATTTGCCAGCGTGATTACGGCGCCCAGTTCTGGATCTTCCTGTACAGTCTCCTTCATGGATAATAAATGGCTTCCTGTCTCTCCTTGGCGAGATCTTTCCCTCCAAATCCGTTCTGAGTCTTCGCGGCCAAGCACCTCCATGTCACTGTCACCAGGAATGTACGGGTGCAAATTCTGAAATAGGTTTGCCTCCTCATTGACGGGGCATCCCAGTTCTCTCAACTGGTCAACTTTCTCCCTGTGTGCTGAGTAGTACTGCACATGTCGCTCCAGGTCCCGCTGATATTGACATCTGAAGGTACACAGGTTACAGTAAAATGGCGCTTGGTCTAATGGCGTGTGCTTCTTATAAATGTGACTCACCACCTTGCTCTTCTCTCCAATGACTGCAACTTCTGCTGGACATTTGCGACACCGATAAGCTCTACCTCTTGTGTTGGTGAGGGACTTCACGGTAATCAGTCTTGTTGCCATCTTAATCTGAAAAGTGATTAGTCAATACCCTGGTCATTTCCAATACTGTGCAACCATTTGGTTGCATTGCCATTCATATAATTATCATTTTACACTACACGTCTGTAAACCTATAGTTATTCACTTGTTTATTTATTATTAACCAAGTTACTTGTGTCCAGAGCACACCTCCACTGTGATCGAAAACAAAAAAAATCTTGACAAATTGACTGAATGGTTGAAGGATGCATTCAATTATGTAATATATTTCTCAGCATTCTTGTCTTTTTCTGCACCCCTATCCAACCTGACTATTTTCTTCCGCATTTTGTTTGCCCATTTTGGTGGATTTTCTCCAAGGTAAGGCTTGATTTTGTTATGATGCAACAGCTTCTCCCGTCCTTTTTCATCTAGTAGAATGATATAATTAAGATCGTTTATCTTCTTCTTGACTATAAATGGACCATCATAGAGCTTCTGCAACTTGGGTGAAATACCCTGGTATCTAGATTCGTTTAGGATCCAGACCAAATCCCCAGGACTGTAACTGAACTGACACATATTTACATCGTACAGATCCCTTTGGAGTTTTGCTGCTGTTGCTAAATGTTTCCTGGCTACATCATGAGCATGCTGGATTCTATCCCTCAAGATATCTACATATTCCCCATAAGTGGTGACTTCATCATTTCTCGCAACTCTTCCAAACACTATCTCAGCAGGCAATCTAACTTCACGGCCTAGCATCAGTAGGTTTGGTGTCATACCGGTAGATTCATGTGGTGTGACTCGATATGCTGCAGCTAAACACCCTAAATGCAGATCCCAATCTTCTTGTTCATCTTTAAGATAGGATTTTATCATCCTCAGCAATGTGCGATTAAACCGTTCGGCTTGGCCATTGCATCTTGGGTTTCGAGGACTTGTTCTTGTTTTGCGAACTTCTAACATTCTGCAAAGCTCAGAAAATATGACACTTTCATAGTTTCTCCCCTGGTCTGCATGCAGTGACAATGGACATCCATATCTACTGATAACTTCATCTAAAATCTTTTGAGCACACATTTCTGCTGTTTGATCTGGTATAGGTAAAATCTCCACCCACTTGGAAAAATGATCAGTGACCAGCAGTATATACCTGTTCCGCCTTGGTGTTTTTGGCAATGGACCTAATACATCTGTAGCTAGCCTGTCCAAAGGACTTCCCACTCCCATGGATCCCAAAGGTGCTTTTAGTTTTCTACTGAGCCCCTTGTTGGCGGCACAGATGTCACACTTCTTGATCCAATTGTTAATGTCTTCCCTCATTTCAAACCAGTAAAACCGTTGAAGAGTTTTCTCACATGTTTTCCTACACCCTAAGTGGCCTGATAGAACTGTATTGTGCATTTGATACATAACCTCCCGCTTTAATACTCTGGGAACAATAATTTGTAAATATTCTCCTGTTCCATCTCGTCTGAAAAATTTCTTGAATAGCAACCCCTCCATTACTGCTAGTGAATCCCACAATAACCAGTAGTGTCGCGAAACTGGACTGGTTGTTGCCATTGCTGTGCTTGTTGGGCTAGTATTCTTCAATTTTGCTGTTAGGATGGGACCTATGTCTTCATCCGCTTCTTGTAACTTTCTCAACTTTTGTACATCATAGTTTCCCCAAGGTATGCAAAGATCACTTTTAGATCTTAACTCCTTACCAGAAGTGACAACCTCCGGGTTCCCTTTCTCTCGGTTTGTTTGAGAAGCGACAACCTCTGTGTTCTCTTTCTCTTGGTTTGTTTGTTCTTTTTTCTTAGACTGAGATCGTGTTTTCACACTTCGAAGAGTTTTAGCATGGTGATTGGAAGATTCTGGACCCTCTGCTTGTCCAGAACCTATTGGGTCAAGCTTGAAATCAGAGATGACCCCCTCTGAACCCTCTGTTTGTCCGGAAATCATGTGTTTCGATACCTGTTGGGTAGTTAAATTCCCCATCATCTCTTGCTCCCTCTTCTGACACTTTCTACATGGACCACAAGATAAGGGCTCCATCATGTCAGCTTCAGCACAAGTGCAGTCTCTGGGATTTAAACATCTACTCAGAGCATCCGCATTCCCATGCTTAGTACCACGTCGATATTCAATGCTAAAATCATAGGCAGATAGTATCTCTATCCATCGTGCAATACGCCCTTTTGGTTCCTTTAGCTTCAATAACCATACCAAGGCTTGATGATCAGTTCGGAACTTGAAAGTTCTGCCTAGCAGATACTGACGAAAATATTCAACAAAGTATCGTACTGACAGAAGTTCTTTATCTGTCACACAATAATTCTTCTCCGCATGATTTAAAGAACGACTTGCATAAGCTATTACACGTTCTTGACTGTTTTGGTCTTGACTCAGAACAGCCCCGATGCCAGTATCGGATGCATCTGTATCCAGTACAAATTGACCCTCTAGTTGTGGATAGGCCATAATGTCTGGACTAGTCAGTGCCATTTTCAAACTGTCAAATGCTGCAGTGCATATAGAAGTCCACTGAAAAGGTCTTCTTTTCCGTGTCAGGTCAACCAGTGGCCGCACCATTTGGGCAAAATCCTTCACAAATCTGCGATAGTAGCTTCCCACACCTAAAATTTGACGAACCTGTGTGACATTCGTTGGCACTGGCCACTCTAATATCTTGATAAGGTTTCTTGGGCAGGGCCTCACACCTTCTTCACTGACAATATGCCCGAGAAATTCAACTTCTGGTTGCAAAAGGTGACATTTCTCGGGTTGCAGCTTCAAGCCAGCCATTTGTATCCGAATCAGGACTTCTTCTAAACGCAACAAATGCTCCTCAAAGCTACGACCAAAGACAATGATGTCATCGATATATATTAAACAGGTCTGCCATTGCAAACCTTGCAACACCAACTCGACAAGACGTTGAAAAGTCCCAGGGGTTCCTGTTAGCCCCATTGGCATGGTCTTGTATTCAAACAGTCCATATTTTGTTACGAAGGCAGTCTTTTGCTGATCTTCAGTCTTTACTGGAATTTGATGGTATCCTGAAGTTAAATCAAGAGTTGAGAAATGTGATGCTCCTGCAACTGCATCAAGACAATCACGTATCCTAGGTAGAGGGAAAGCATCTTTCTTTGTCACTGTATTTAATCTCCGGTAATCCACACATGGTCTGGCCTTGCCATTTTTTTTCCTGACTAACACAATAGGTGATGCCCAGGGTGGGGTAGATTTCTTTATCACACCTTTTTCTTCTAGCTCTTGTATTACCTTCTTCTCGTCCTCAGCAAAGGCTAGAGGCACTCTTCGTGGTGGTTGTTTAACAGGCCTAGCATCGCCAGTATCTATGGTATGCTCTATTAGATTTGTTAAACCCAAATCATTGTCATCCCGGGAAAATGTATCTTGAAACTTACTTAGTAATCCTGCTATTGCTTTTGCCTCACTATGACTCTTTTTCTTTACTGTGTTGGTATATAACTCCTTCAGGTGCCCTGGTACTTCGTAGTTTTCATTTTCCGATGCCAGCTCTGACAGCTCATTATTATTGTTTGCAATTTCTATTATTTCTATTTTCCCTTTGTTGTGTTCTTTTCCAAGGGGTTGACGTTTAATTCGTCGCATAGCATTGAAATTACTGGCTTCTTCTGCATCTTCCATATTACAAATAGTAGTGTGAACCCCATCATGCTTGTAGGCCTGGCCCACTATTGCATCTTGTTTTATGGATGCTGATGTGGCAAACGGATTTAACATTCTGACTTTTTGAGTTGGACATACACCTATGTCAACCAGACAGGGAGTCATGATCACTGCAAATTTCTCAGTGAAGTTCTCACAAGCCTCCACCATGAACTCCGTGCTGATGGCTTGTTCATCCCCATCCTCTCTTTCTATGAAAACATTGATCAGTGTTTCACTGTATTCTGGTATAATGTAACGGTCTGCTGCCCGAACTTTCCTCACCTTGTCATCATGGAGGCCAACTTGTATGCATGGTATTGAAGCACCGCCTAATTTGATGATCCCCTTACTAAGTAGAATGTCTGCTGGACCTTCTTTTTCATTTTGAAGCACGTCAATTCCAAGAAGCCCTTCATCTTCTATTTCTGCAACGATCACTTCTCTGTCAAGCTTCAGTGGTCCTAGCTCTATATGGAAAACAGCTTTCCCAAATTCTTTTAGTGGTGTGCCACCTGCTCCTGCTAGACTGGCTGACTTTTGCAACTGTGGACGTTTCTCTTTTGATATTTTGTTGTAAACTCTGTCTGATATAATGGTTTTTGTTGCTCCTATGTCCGCTGTAAAAATAAGTTTTACTCCCTCTATAGCTCCTTTCATGTAGATTCCCTCATATTTTGGAAGTCTGCGACGTATAACAGTTACTTCATCTTGTGAGATTTCATTGTAGTTATTCGATGGGCCAGTTGTAAGCAAGGCTGCACTTTGACCCTCAAGGCCAGCCTTTCCTAGTTTAAAGTATGGGTATCATTGTTTCTTGCACTGACTGCTTGTCTCACCTGATATTTAGATTCTCTGTTTCTCCGTTCAGTGACATTTGCTTGCGCTGTGGTCTTTTTCATTCTCAATGGACAGTCTCGTGCGAAGTGACCCTGCTCTCCACATGTAAACCAAGCATAACTTTGCTCATTCCTTGTACCCTTTCCTTGATTGGTAAACTTCTTGTTATTATCCATTCTTTGTAAACCCTGCCTCAACTCGAACTCTAGCTTTTCTATCGTTTCCATTAGTTTATGATAATCTTCTTTGTCTTTTGAGGTTTTCTCATTTGACTTCTCTGATTTCACTTCCTTGTTTGGATTCCCATTATTTCCACTTGACTGGGCAAGATTTTGGTTCTTTGTGTTGCTATTTTTGGTGGGCACTCGATAGACATGTTCATTCATTTCAGATTCTTCTCCTGATGATCCACATTCCTCAGGTTCACTTGACCCTGTTTCTTTTTGTGCTGCCCTTCTAGCCATTTTCTTGAACTTTCTGTCAGAGCAGAATTCATTGCCCTTATCATGTTTTCTTGTTTGCATGAAATTCACCACATGGTACACAGCCTCATCAACATCAGTTGGTTCCTTTATGTATTCAACTTGAAAGCGGGCATGTTCATCATACAAGCCATCCAGAAATCGCCTAAGTAGATCTTCTCTTCTTGTCTTTCTATCTCTTTCCGGGTGAGCTTTATCATACAAACGTTTCAGCTCTGCAGCGAACCACTATCAGTTCGATGGCGTGTTTTTTTTCTATACCAGACTGCATTGTGTTTTCTATCTCTAGACGAGTTTTTGGATGACGGATTTGACACGCAATAAAATATATTGTTGCAAATTGCACTGACTTAAGGGTTATAACATCTAATGAATTGGCCTTGACAGTATATTGATAGTCATCACAAACGTAAATGTTGAGTAAAAGAGGGAGTTAGTTTCTTGCCTTGAACTTGTGATAGGGAATATTACATCAAGTTATTCCCAGTCTTGGTGATGATGTCGCATTACTTATATAAAAAAAAACAACTGAAAAAATGATTGACTTCAAAAGTAATGTGTATGTTGTTCACGGCCACTACAGACGAATGAATACATGAATATCAGAATTTATAGTCAGTCATGACAGCAAATAATTATTAAAACATGAACTATAATTGTAACTCACTGACACATAATTAAAATTTTATTATTAGTATTTTAAAAAGTAAACGAGTAAAGAAGTAAGACATTATCTTCTGATGTAAATAACTTATTATCTAATAGATAATTGTTATTGTTGAATGGGATGATGAAT
Organism: Megalonaias nervosa; assembly: GCA_016617855.1. NCBI lineage: Eukaryota > Metazoa > Mollusca > Bivalvia > Unionida > Unionidae > Megalonaias > Megalonaias nervosa. The sequence continues at coordinate 8,854 of JAECUM010014574.1, forward strand.
CGGGATGCCATGACAAAAAATTCAGATGTGAAACAGATTTTATATGAGATTAGTAAGACAGCTTATCTTTTCTTCTTGATTCTACGGATGAACAATCGTCGTTATCACAAAAATCCTTCAATTTATGCACAATATTGGATGAAGAGTGATAGCTCAGGAAAGGTTATTGATAAATTGCACAACAAAGGTTGTTGGAAGAAAAGAACGGCAGCTTTGGAGACTATTCGAGCTAAGCGATGGATGACAGTGTATTTAAGCAACGTGAGCACATTTTTTGTCAAGAATGTTCCGATTATGACTATGTCATGACATGTTTGCTGTTACAGTGAGAGTTTCCCCAACGACTCGAGCTTATTAAGCTCTTCGTCAGGAGAAGAAACAACTTACATCAACAGTGAATTCATAATCACAACAGATGACTGTTAATGTTTTAATGACCTGAGGGAATCTTCACTAAAACATTTCATAATGGAAACATTTGGGTTCTCTTCCAACTGAAAAAAAATCAATATGGGTAAACTTGGTTTTTATTTTGTGCAGTTGTCAGAAATCTTACTCTCAAACAGCAGAATATTTCCACAGAAAAGTCTTCCCACTGTGTTGTGCTTGTCCTGGGCTTGGGTTCGAATCTCTGGATCCACTCTTCAAATTAAGTAGACCCCACCGTTTGCCACCAAAAGTTGTTGCGGGGTAGCGTTGGTCGTTAAACTTCCGGTGACCACTCAATGACTCACTGTGTTCCTGTGGCTGATAAACTCTCATTAGAATAAAGGCCCAGTTAAACTTAGACCTTAACTCCAAGAGGTGTCTGATTCTCCAATGAAGTGGGGAACCCTTACAATAAGAATGGGACTAGTGATGAAATGCAGACTCAGATTTAAGCTTCAGGTGGTTTATTAAGTTACAGACTTGTATGGCATTAAAATTTTAAGACTCAAATATAATAACTCATGGATTCTATATCACAGTGGTAGTGTGCAGCTGGACAAACATAAGCAATTTAAGTAACAGTTTTTAGGATAGAAGTTGATATTAACATTTATCAATCTCAAAGTATAGTGTTCAGATGTTATTTTAGAATTATTGTTTACTTATAGACTTTGAAGCATTGGCTAACTTTTCATTAAATTCATATAGAGTAATTTCAAACAGAGCCTTGAGAAACACTCAATGGCTGTAACAAACTAACAGCATATGCACAAAGCCTTGAGAAACACTCAACAGCTTTACAATGTAACAAATAGCTACTGGAAAGAGCTTTGTGAAACACTCATTTGCTCTGTATTCAAACATTCACTTATTCTTCTTCTTCTTCTTCTTATTATTATTATTATTATTATTATTATTATTCATCCTATTTCTATTGAAGTGTACATAAACATCATTATCTGAACAAGGTCCGCAAGAAACACGTGACTTGACCTCACAGGATCATGAAATACTGTCTGAATACTATTTACTGATGGGCAGATATTTATGCTGAGGTTGCTGATTTAAAACATAACAAGGAATGAATAAATGTCCATAAAAATTTTAGTACACAGATGTAGATTTCACAACTTGGCTTTAGAGTTATCTAAAATTCACTATAAAAGAAACATTATTTTCTTTGCATTTATTTGTGTAGATGTTGTGAAATAACTATGAATTGTGAATCGTGGGAAATTAATAAACAAAAGAGTTACCTTTTCTTTGCACACTTCCTTATATGGTATTCGTAGTAAAAGTAGTAAATGACTTTCCCACGCTCAGTCTAAATGTAAGGAGCTCTTAATGTGACCCTCGGAAACCCGAACAGGTCCTAGTAGAGACGCTGACAAGCCTTTTATACCTTCCGCGGAATTCTGCAGAATTCTGCGCTTGGCAGGGAAAATTCTGATTCTGCCGTTCGCTGGGTAGCAACCGCAGGGAAAAATTCTGCGAGCGCGCGCTTGCAGTGGCAACCGTACTCTACTACCGACAGCAACAAAACTTCACCCAAATTAAAAATTGTAACTAAAACCTATGTAACCCAGAGTGTTAGTTAAGTGTGCATACAACGAATTTATTTCTCAATGGTCAAAATTTGCAATATGAATAAATGTTGTATCTAAAGTGGATGAGGTCGTAAGCGACCCATAACTATTATTCGAGATAACGACGGGAGCATACCAAATGTGCCGAAATTGGAAACGAGGCTAATACCTAGGAAAGTTACACATGTACTTCTGGCATAATAACATCGTGAAGTTAAGGAGTTAAATGGAGGATCCATGATCAATGTATATGGGAATATCTAAGTTAACCGAGAATGATACCAATCATCATTTGATATTGAATAACAGTAGGTATTAATGAATAAATTAATATTGTCCGTCAAGGTTGACAACACCCACCCACCTAGCTACGATGTCGTAACCCCCCCATCTATGAAGTAGAGACAACAGTATTAGGATGACCCCTAACTCTGCTTTACCACCGAAAGCTTTACGATGAATGACCTTAATTTTGTAACTGTTTTTAAGTTTAAAAAAAATTTTTAGAGGCTAGATTTCCTGCCCATTACATCACCCTCTGCTTTTTCTGTTTAGTGTCCCCACAAACAGTAAATACACATTTAGTATACTTCGTTCATCATGGTTGTCTGAAAATGTACAAAATTGAAAGCAGCTTCAAAGATAAATAAAACATTAACAGCTTAAAGTGACTCATTCCAAGTTGAAGTTGTCCTAAAATATACTGTACAATGGATCCAAAATTTTCATTTACAAGATAATTTTCAAAGAAATGCAATGACACAGCAGTGAAATTTACTCATTTCATTTGTTTTTTATCACTGTAATTTACATGCACCAAAGTAAAACTTACAAGGTATACGCGGTCATTAATAATTATCCAAAAACTTGCTCTCTAGTATGGTGAGTGTCGATAGTTGCAACGCCTTGGCGACCGTTCTCTTCTGTTCTCTTTTTGGTTATCCCTCATGGCTTTACTTTCCTTTTATTCCCGGTCTCTTTTGTCTTGATGGTTTCCCCTGTCCCAGGCCTGCCTATGGTTTCCTCTAACCTCTTGTTTTGAGTTTCCTCTCTCTTCCTTCTGGTCCCTGCAACCCTCTCCCTATTGATTTCTTCGCCCCTCAATTTTCTCTTGGTGTTCAGCCGATCTCTCATGCTGTTTCCCCTTCTCAATGAGGTGTTCTATCATTTTTGTTATATTACTGTTTAATTCTCTATAGGTCTTGGTTTGCCCCTGGATTGCGTCTGTCTGTTTCCTTATTAAAGCGGTTGACTTGGTGTTGCTCTCCTTTAGCATCTCCCCTTGTTTTTCCATAATATTTCTCAATGTATCAAAGCCAGTAACTAACTTACTCAATTCTTCCTTTGTGCCACAGCTACATCTACTAGAGGAAACTGATGTTTTACTCGAAATATTCCGCTGGTGCATCTCTGCAGCAGTCACCTTTGTTTGCTCAGCAAACTTCAATACATCTTCTGGCCTTGAATTCCTTGGATGCCGACTGTGATGGGACTCCCCTTGCTGTATAGTAGTGGACTTAAGCATCACTGTGTTTAGTGGGACTGACGTCTGTTGGCTGATTTCTTGCTGGGGTAATTGGGCGACAGAAAAATTTATTGGCGAACCACAATCCAAGAGTTCATCCAAAAAGTTAACTTCTGACTGTGACGAGGATTGTTCCATACGTGCACCGTTCCTTTCTGCCTCAGCAAGTATTATGGGGGCAGCTGGATTTGCCAGCGTGATTACGGCGCCCAGTTCTGGATCTTCCTGTACAGTCTTCTTCAGGGATAATAAATGGCTTCCTGTCTCTCCTTGGCGAGATCTTTCCCTCCAAATCCGTTCTGAATCTTCGCGGCCAAGCACCTCCATGTCACTGTCACCAGGAATGTACGGGTGCAAATTCTGAAATAGGTTTGCCTCCTCATTGACGGGGCATCCCAGTTCTCTCAACTGGTCAACTTTCTCCCTGTGTGCTGAGTAGTACTGCACATGTCGCTCCAGGTCCCGCTGATATTGACATCTGAAGGTACACAGGTTACAGTAAAATGGCGCTTGGTCTAATGGCGTGTGCTTCTTATAAATGTGACTCACCACCTTGCTCTTCTCTCCAATGACTGCAACTTCTGCTGGACATTTGCGACACCGATAAGCTCTACCTCTTGTGTTGGTGAGGGACTTCACGGTAATCAGTCTTGTTGCCATCTTAATCTGAAAAGTGATTAGTCAATACCCTGGTCATTTCCAATACTGTGCAACCATTTGGCTGCATTGCCATTCATATAATTATCATTTTACACTACACTTCTGTAAACCTATAGTTATTCACTTGTTTATTTATTATTAACCAAGTTACTTGTGTCCAGAGCACACCTCCACTGTGATCGAAAACAAAAAAAATCTTGACAAATTGACTGAATGGTTGAAGGATGCATTCAATTATGTAATATATTTCTCAGCATTCTTGTCTTTTTCTGCACCCCTATCCAACCTGACTATTTTCTTCCGCATTTTGTTTGCCCATTTTGGTGGATTTTCTCCAAGGTAAGGCTTGATTTTGTTATGATGCAACAGCTTCTCCCGTCCTTTTTCATCTAGTAGAATGATATAATTAAGATCGTTTATCTTCTTCTTGACTATAAATGGACCATCATAGAGCTTCTGCAACTTGGGTGAAATACCCTGGTATCTAGATTCGTTTAGGATCCAGACCAAATCCCCAGGACTGTAACTGAACTGACACAAATTTACATCGTACAGATCCCTTTGGCGTTTTGCTGCTGTTGCTAAATATTTCCTGGCTACATCATGAGCATGCTGCATTCTGTCCCTCAAGATATCTACATATTCCCCATAAGTGGTGACTTCATCATTTCTCGCAACTCTTCCAAACACTATCTCAGCAGGCAATCTAACTTCACGGCCTAGCATCAGTAGGTTTGGTGTCATACCGGTAGATTCATGTGGTGTGGCTCGATATGCTGCAGCTAAACACCCTAAATGCAGATCCCAATCTTCTTGTTCATCTTTAAGATAGGCTTTTATCATCCTCAGCAATGTGCGATTAAATCGTTCGGCTTGGCCATTGCATCTTGGGTTTCGAGGACTTGTTCTTGTTTTGCGAACTTCTAACATTCTGCAAAGCTCAGAAAATATGACACTTTCATAGTTTCTCCCCTGGTCTGCATGCAGCGACAATGGGCAGCCATATCTACTGATAACTTCATCTAAAATCTTTTGAGCACACATTTCTGCTGTTTGATCTGGTATAGGTAAAATCTCCACCCACTTGGAAAAATGATCAGTGACCAGCAGTATATACCATTACCTGTTCCCCCTTGGTGTTTTTGGCAATGGACCTAATACATCTGTAGCTAGCCTGTCTAAAGGACTTCCCACTCCCATGGATCCCAAACGTGCTTTTGGTTTTCTACTGAGCCCCTTGTTGGCGGCACAGATGTCACACTTCTTGATCCAATTGTTAATGTCTTCCCTCATTTCAAACCAGTCAAACCGTTGAAGAGTTTTCTCACATCTTTTCCTATACCCTAAGTAGCCTGATAGAACTGTATTGTGCATTTGATACATAAGCTCTCGCTTTAATACTCTGGGAACAATAATTTGTAAATGTTCTCCTGTTCCATCTCGTCTGAAAAATTTCTTGAATAGCAACCCCTCCATTACTGCTAGTGAATCCCACAATAACCAGTAGTGTCGCGAAACTGGACTGGTTGTTGCCATTGCTGTGCTTGTTGGGCGAGTATTCTTCAATTTTCTGTTAGGATGGGACCTATGTCTTCATCCGCTTCTTGTAACTTTCTCAACTTTTGTACATCATAGTTTCCCCAGGGTATGCAAAGATCACTTTTAGATCTTAACTCCCTACCAGAAGTGACAACCTCCGGGTTCCCTTTCTCTCGGTTTGTTTGAGAAGCGACAACCTCTGTGTTCTCTTTCTCTTGGTTTGTTTGTTCTTTTTTCTTAGACTGAGATCGTGTTTTCACACTTCGAAGAGTTTTAGCATGGTGATTGGAAGATTCTGGACCCTCTGCTTGTCCAGAACCTATTGGGTCAAGCTTGAAATCAGAGATGACCCCCTCTGAACCCTCTGTTTGTCCGGAAATCATGTGTTTCGATACCTGTTGGGTAGTTAAATTCCCCATCATCTCTTGCTCCCTCTTCTGACACTTTCTACATGGACCACAAGATAAGGGCTCCATCATGTCAGCTTCAGCACAAGTGCAGTCTCTGGGATTTAAACATCTACTCAGAGCATCCGCATTCCCATGCTTAGTACCACGTCGATATTCAATGCTAAAATCATAGGCAGATAGTATCTCTATCCATCGTGCAATACGCCCTTTTGGTTCCTTTAGCTTCAATAACCATACCAAGGCTTGATGATCAGTTCGGATTTGAAAGTTCTGCCTAGCAGATACTGACGAAAATATTCAACAAAATATCGTTCTGCCAGAAGTTCTTTATCTGTCACACAATAATTCTTCTCCGCATGATTTAAAGCACGACTTGCATAAGCTATTACACGTTCTTGACTGTTTTGGTCTTGACTCAGAACAGCCCCGATGCCAGTATCGAATGCATCTGTATCCAGTACAAATTGACCCTCTGGTTGTGGATAGGCCATAATGTCTGGACTAGTCAGTGCCATTTTCAAACTGTCAAATGCTGCAGTGCATATAGAAGTCCACTGAAAAGGTCTTCCTTTCCGTGTCAGGTCAACTAGTGGCCGCACCATTTGGGTAAAATCCTTCACAAATCTGCGATAGTAGCTTCCCATACCTAAAATTTGACGAACCTCTGTGACATTCGTTGGCACTGGCCACTTTAATATCTTGATAATGTTTCTTGGGCAGGGCCTCACACCTTCTTCACTGACAATATGCCCGAGAAATTCAACTTCTGGTTGCAAAAGGTGACATTTCTCAGGTTGCAGCTTCAAGCCAGCCATTTGTATCCGAATCAGGACTTCTTCTAAACGCAACAAATGCTCCTCAAAGCTACGACCAAAGACAATGATGTCATCGATATATATTAAACAGGTCTGCCATTGCAAACCTTGCAACACCAACTCGACAAGACGTTGAAAAGTCCCAGGGGCTCCTGTTAGCCCCATTGGCAGGGTCTTGTATTCAAACAGTCCATATTTTGTTACGAAGGCAGTCTTTTGCTGATCTTCAGTCTTTACTGGAATTTGATGGTATCCTGAAGTTAAATCAAGAGTTGAGAAATATGATGCTCCTGCAACTCCATCAAGACAATCACGTATCCTAGGTAGAGGGAAAGCATCTTTCATTGTAAGTGTATTCAGTCTCCGGTAATCCACACATGGTCTGGCCTTGCCATTTTTTTTCCTGACTAACACAATAGGTGATGCCCAGGTGAGGTAGATTTCTTTATCACACCTTTTTCTTCTAGCTCTTGTATTACCTTCTTCTCGTCCTCAGCAAAGGCTAGAGGCACTCTTCGTGGTGGTTGTTTAACAGGTCTAGCATCGCCAGTATCTATGGTATGCTCTATTAGATTTGTTAAACCCAAATCATTGTCATCCCGGGAAAATGTATCTTGAAACTTACTTAGTAATCCTGCTATTGTTTTTGCCTCATTATGGCTCTTTGTCTTTACTGTGTTGGTATATAACTCCTTCAGGTGCCCTGGTACTTCGTAGTTTTCATTTTCCGATGCCAGCTCTGACAGCTCATTATTATTGTTTGCAATTTCTATTATTTCTATTTTCCCTTTGTTGTGTTCCTTTCCAAGGGGTTGACGTTTAATTCGTCGCACAGCATTGAAATTACTGGCTTCTTCTGCATCTTCCATATTACAAATAGTAGTGTGAACCCCATCATGCTTGTAGGCCAGGACCACTACTGCATCTTGTTTTATGGATGCTGATGTGGCAAACGGATTTAACATTCTGACTTTTTGAGTTGGACATACACCTATGTCAACCAGACAGGGAGCCATGATCACTGCATATTTCTCAGTGAAGTTCTCACAAGGCTCCACCATGAACTCCGTGCTGATGGCTTGTTCATCCCCATCCTCTCTTTCTATGAAAACATTGATCAGTGTTTCACTGTATTCTGGTATAATGTAATGGTCTGCTGCCCGAACTTTCCTCACCTTGTCATCATGGAGGCCAACTTGTATGCATGGTATTGAAGCACCGCCTAATTTGATGACCCCTTACTAAGTAGAATGTCTGCTGGACCTTCTTTTTCATTTTGAAGCACGTCAATTCCAAGAAGCCCTTCATCTTCTATTTCTGCAACGATCACTTCTCTGTCAAACTTCAGTGGTCCTAGCTCTATATGGAAAACAGCTTTCCCAAATTCTTTTAGTGGTGTGCCACCTGCTCCTGCTAGACTGGCTGACTTTTGCAACTGTGGACGTTTCTCTTTTGATATTTTGTTGTAAACTCTATCTGATATAATGGTTTTTGTTGCTCCTGTGTCCGCTGTAAAAATAAGTTTTACTCCCTCTATAACTTCTTTCATGTAGATTCCCTCATATTTTGGAAGTCTGCGACATATAATAGTTATTTCATCTTGTGAGATTTCATTGTAGTTATTCGATGGGCCAGTTGTAAGCAAGGCTGCACTTTGACCCTCAAGGCCAGCTTTTCCTAGTTTAAAGTATGGGTATCATTGTTTCTTGCACTGACTGCTTGTCTCTCCTGATATTTACAGTCTCTGTTTCTCCGTTCAGTGACATTTGCTTGCGCTATGGTCTTTTCATTCTCAATGGACAATCTCGTGCGAAGTGACCCTGCTCTCCACATGTAAAACAAGCATAACTTTGCTCATTCCTTGTACCCTTTCCTTGATTGGTAAACTTCTTGTTATTATCCATTCTTTGTAAACCTTGTCTCAACTCGAACTCTAGCTTTTCTATCTTTTCCATTAGTTTATGATAATCTTCTTTGTCTTTTGAGGTTTTCTCATTTGACTTCTCTGATTTCACTTCCTTGTTTGGATTCCCATTATTTCCACTTGACTGGGCAAGATTTTGGTTCTTTGTGTTGCTATTTTTGGTGGGCACTCGATAGACATGTTCATTCATTTCAGATTCTTCTCCTGATGATCCACATTCCTCAGGTTCTCTTGACCCTGTTTCTTTTTGTGCTGCCCTTCTAGCCATTTTCTTGAACTTTCTGTCAGAGCAGAATTCATTGCCCTTATCATGTTTTCTTGTTTGCATGAAATTCACCACATGGTACACAGCCTCATCAACATCAGTTGGTTCCTTTATGTATTCAACTTGAAAGCGGGCATGTTCATCATACAAGCCATCCAGAAATCGCCTAAGTAGATCTTCTCTTCTTGTCTTTCTATCTCTTTCCGGGTGAGCTTTATCATACAGACGTTTCAGCTCTGCAGCATACTCTTCTACCAGTTCATTGGGTCTCTGATTTCGTCTACTAAAGTGTCCTGCATAGGTCTTGGCTGTCTCTATAACTCTGTATCTTGTGTTTAACTCTTGCACCAGTTTGTTGAAACTGCTCAAAGTTTTCTTCTGAAGTTGACTAAATACAAAATTTCCCACTGCTCCATGTAAGCGTGGAAGTAATTCATCTAATTTCTCTTCTTCAATCCATTTTCTCCTCTCTGCTACTGCTGTGAAACGATTGATCCACACTTTCCAGGACTCCCTTCCAGTGAATGCAGGAAGTTTGACACCATTGGTCTTAATACCAGTAGTTCTGTTTTTTGATGCATGACCTCTACTCAGATTCGATTCAGAAATACCCGAGCTATATCTCTCTTCTTCTGATTCACTCCCATCTGATGAGCTTAAATTACCCTCATCAGCATTGCTTACACTTATCCTTGACATTCTGGCCCGTGCTGAAGTCAATGCTCTCTCATCTCTTCTTGTCTCAGTAACTGTGTCTCTTGGCTCCCAAGCAGGAGTAACTCCCCTTGACGGCTCTGCCCTAGTCGCCATCCCCTGCAACAACATCTCAATATGCTTCATGGCCCCAGACATCTCTCTCATAACCCCAGTCACAGCTGTGTTTACTGCCGCTGCAACACTTTCTTTTAGATCACTAGAGTATTGTCTTGCATCTCCATCAACAGTATCTCCATAATTTTTCGACTTGTCTCCCCTAGTCTGCAACATAGCTGAAGTGCCAAATCTTCTTAATCTATGTTCTCCCTCATCAAAAGACCTACCCCTTCCTGCCATTCAACTGTATTCTGCTGTTTCTTCATTATTTATTATCAGACCTGCTTCACCTTCACTCACAGGTAACTCTTCCCCTCTTCTGGGTGACCTGTCTTCCAAACTAAAATCCTTGCCAGCTCCAATTTTGCTACTCTCTGACAGTTCCACCACTGGACATCTGGCGCCAGAATTCATTTCCAAATCAGATGACATCCCATCATCCTGAACCTGGTCCTTGTCCACTAAAACATGGTCAACTCCTTGGATTTGGGTTCTCTTCTTACCCATTTTCTGTCAGATAACTCAGGACTTGGTTATGTTATGTGCAGATCAGATTCAATCTTACTCTCAAACAGCAGAATATTTCCACAGAAAAGTCTTCCCACTGTGTTGTGCTTGTCCTGGGCTTGGGTTCGAATCTCTGGATCCACTCTTCAAATTAAGTAGACCCCACCGTTTGCCACCAAAAGTTGTTGCGGGGTAGCGTTGGCCGTTAAACTTCCGGTGACCACTCAATGACTCACTGTGTTCCTGTGGCTGATAAACTCTCATTAGAATAAAGGCCCAGTTAAACTTAGACCTTAACTCCAAGAGGTGTCTGATTCTCCAATGAAGTGGGGAACCCTTACAATAAGAATGGGACTAGTGATGAAATGCAGACTCAGATTTAAGCTTCATGTGGTTTATTAAGTTACAGACTTGTATGGCATTAAAATTTTAAGACTCAAATATAATAACTCATGGATTCTATATCACAGTGGTAGTGTGCAGCTGGACAAACATAAGCAATTTAAGTAACAGTTTTTAGGATAGAAGTTGATATTAACATTTATCAATGTCAAAGTATAGTGTTCAGATGTTATTTTAGAATTATTGTTTACTTATAGACTTTGAAGCATTGGCTAACTTTTCATTAAATTCATATAGAGTAATTTCAAACAGAGCCTTGAGAAACACTCAATGGCTGTAACAAACTAACAGCATATGCACAAAGCCTTGAGAAACACTCAACAGCTTTACAATGTAACAAATAGCTACTGGAAAGAGCTTTGTGAAACACTCATTTGCTCTGTATTCAAACATTCACTTCTTCTTCTTCTTCTTCTTCTTCTTATTATTATTATTATTATTATTATTCATCCTATTTCTATTGAAGTGTACATAAACATCATTATCTGAACAAGGTCCGCAAGAAACACGTGACTTGACCTCACAGGATCATGAAATACTGTCTGAATACTATTTACTGATAGGCAGATATTTATGCTGAGGTTGCTGATTTAAAACATAACAAGGAATGAATAAATGTCCATAAAAATTTTAGTACACAGATGTAGATTTCACAACTTGGCTTTAGAGTTATCCAAAATTCACTATAACATTATTTTCTTTGCATTTATTTGTGTAGATGTTGTGAAATAACTATGAATTGTGAATCGTGGGAAAATAATAAACAAAAGAGTTACCTTTTTCTTTGCACACTTCCTTATATGGTATTCGTAGTAAAAGGAGTAAATGACTTTCCCACGCTCAGTCTAAACGTAAGGAGCTTTTAATGTGACCCTCGGAAACCCGAACAGGTCCTAGCAGAGACGCTGACAAGCCTTTTATACCTTCCGCGGAATTCTGCAGAATTCTGCGCTTGGCAGGGAAAATTCTGCGCTTGGCAGGGAAGATTCTGCCGTTCGCTGGGTAGCAACCGCAGGGAAAAATTCTGCGAGCGCGCGCTTGCAGTGGCAACCGTACTCTCCTACCGACAGCAACAAAACTTCACTCAAATTAAAAATTGTAACTAAAACCTATGTAACCCAGAGTGTTAGTTAAGTGTGCATACAACGAATCTATTTCTCAATGGTCAAAATTTTCAATATGAATAAATGTTGTATCTAAAGTGAATGAGGTCGTAAGCGACCCATAACTATTATTCGAGATAACGACGGGAGCATACCAAATGTGCCGAAATTGGAAACGAGGCTAATACCTAGGAAAGTTACACATGTACTTCTGGTATAATAACATCGTGAAGTTAAGAAGTTAAATGGAGGATCCATGATCAATGTATATGGGGATATCTAAGTTAACCGAGAATGATACCAATCATCATTTGATATTGAATAACAGTAGGTGTTAATGAATAAATTAATATTGTCCGTCAAGGTTGACAACACCCACCCACCTAGCTACGATGTCGTAAACCCCCACCCCCCATCTATGAAGTAGAGACAACAGTGTTAGGATGACCCATAACTCTGCTTTACCACCGAAAGCTTTACGATGAATGACCTTAATTTTGTAACTGTTTTTAATTTTTAAAAAGAATTTTAGAGGCTAGATTTCCTGCCCATAACAATATATATATATAGTCATCCATTCATCGTTTTACTCTTTGTCTAAAATAAATTGCTAATGGTACAGAATAAATACGAAAAGCAAAAGACAGAACATAACAAGAATTATGTGAAATAATACATACATAAGATAGAAACCAAAATGGATTTTGGATCAAGTGAAAACACCGAACTCAATGTATGTGAATGAAGACAATTTATGCTATGAAGTGCGTGGGTCTCAAACTATCACCTTGAATATTACTGAAGCGATTGAACAGACGAAAGTAGACAAAGAAACACGTAAAAAAAAATCATTCACCAAATGATATCACCATACTGTGAAAAATGTTATTAAGCACAAATATCAGTGCAGTTGATGTAATCATATGCCACTATTATAATATTGAGCACGGTTCATATAACCATATGTCCTAACAATCCAAATTCACAATTCAAGGTCTTAATAACACAGTTCGAACCTGACATCCTTGGATGAGTCCTGGATCTTCCATCCCATTTTCGGTGACGCCACTGCGTTGTTCTGTTGTTAGCTACGAGGCTATACTGATATCAATTACGCTGCAATACTGCCAGCTTTGCTATCTTACTGCCAGCTACGATGCCACACTATCGGCTATGCTGCCACACTAACAGCTACGCTGCTACACTACCAGCTATGCAGCCACATTGCCAGCTATGCTGCCCCATTACCAGCTACACTGCCACACTGCCGGTTATACTGGTACATTACCAACAACGCTGTCACTCTACCAGCTATGCTGCCACACTGCCAGCTCTATGCTACTGTCAGCGATGCCTGCTACGCTGCCAGCCCTATCAGACTTCTACACTGACAGCCCTATTAGACTGCCAGCCCTGTGCTGCCACTCTGCCAGCTCTATTAGCTATCAATAAACCAAACTGGTTAGCATATTATATTGAATAAAAGTCTTGAATAATAAAACATATACATTCCATGAATCATAAACAGCACATAGAAATACACGTAGAATTATTGCAAAAAATACCCCCATTAAAATACAAATTTATTCCAAAAGTCTTCCAAAATATAAAAAATATAACATACGATAGCAAACGTCTGATCTGAATAGCATAAACAATTGCGAAAGCCGTTAAGTCAATGAAACTTTACCAGTCTAATTATTACATACTTAGATTCTATCAATATCAATGTATCCAGGGAGCTGAAACTCTCTTATGATCAGCTTCCATCTTTCCAGTTTTTGTTTCCTATTTCTGCTGCATATAATCAATGCAAATTTATTATAAATATTATGTGACCTTTCCGACTGAAACACACTGCAGAGGGATTGTGAGGGCGAAAAAAGACCTCATATCTATTTCATTTACCATATTGTGGAATAGTATTCGCTTTGACAAAATAACAGAAAACGTGCCATCTTGTGTGGACGATAAAATGAAAAGATATAGGGTTAAAATAAGTTTATTTGGCACTGAAAGGCAGTTTGTGAGGAAGGAAGGGTGAAATTAAACATTGATTGATTGGAAATGAAATTGCATTTCTGAATACTTATTATGTGAAACCAATCAATTCCAACTGTATGGGCACGTGATACACTTGACTAACAGCCTCTTTTTGTTGCTAAAAGCCTTGAGTTTTGAGCCGGGAACTTGACTATAGTGCTATAAGTGTATACATAGGTAAAGTGTTATTAAAATATTGGTGTGGGATTAAAATGGAAAATCCTGGGAAAACAGGCAGTAACTTACATTATACATTGACTTGATCTTGGCTATGTGACGGGGAGGGGAGCTATGACTGAATACTCGAGAGCAGTTAAGTTTTGATATATAACAGGCGGTTTAGGTCAATAAGGTTGCACACAAAAGATCGCGCTTCAAAAGGTCGCGCACAAAATGTCGCCGAACAAAAGACCGACATGCTAATAAGATCGCCGCATGTATGATCGCCCAACACACTTTAATAATTATTGTGTGAATACTGATAATATCTATATATATCGAATTCTTATATATTATATCAAATATTTTAAAAAATAATACTGTAATTATTAAAAAATTGTTTTAATTAATCTTGGTAATGTCAGAAGAGAAATAGAACAATAGCTAATTTGTAGACATAATAGACACAATTATTGTAATAATAGTAAATATTATGCCGAAGTTAAAAATTCGAAACTAAAAGGTTTGTAGTTAAGTTTGCAAACTCAAGTTGTAAGCAATACCACGGAGATAATCGGTAATTTTATTTCTTTCATCTGTACTCGCTGTTCACTAAATTTCACATATAAATTAATGTTTGCTTTGTAAAAGTGAAGTGCTTCACTTATTTGTTTAATCTTTACTCAAACGAGAGAAGATTATAAGCATGGATGCATTTAAGTGAGACATGTGAAGCCAATTACAAAACACAGAGTGGGTATATTAAAAAACTATTTAAATTGCCAGTTATTTCAATCTTATATGCGGCGATCTTGTTAGCCTGTCGATCTTTTGTTCGGCGACATTTTGTGAGCGACCTTTTGAAGCGCGATCTTTTGTGCGCGACCTTATTGATGGATACCATAACAGGCTATAGGTTCATTACACTGGTTCATACCTTATAGCCGTACATAGATAGAGGTCAGTGGTCCATTCTATATTTTTCATTTACCTTGAGCCTGGGATCTCCGACATGATATGTAACAAGTTCAGTTTTCAGTGGTTCTGAATTTATAAGCAGTCAATTATAAATAAAATTCAGTGCTTTATATTTCCTTGCCGTGACCTTCACACCCAGGCGGACAGGGGGTGCGTGAGGGAGGAACGTACGAAGAATGCGAAACACCATCTATGCATAATTTTTATTCGGCCAAAGTTTCATTATATCATATGAGATTTTAACGCTACTCTCCATTCAAAGATACAAGCGATAAAATGACATGGTTACAAAATGTTAACGGACGAACAAACGACGACATAACATAATACGCCCAACCCATGACAGGTGTATATAAATGGCACCCTGGGAATCTAAACAAATTTCTCCCTGGGAATGTAAGTAAACTTCGTCACAAAGTGTTATAATCCATAGTGAATACAATCTAGAGTATACAATTCAGTACTGAGAAAATAGCAAGTTTTGTACAGTAACAAATCTTGCGAAATGAGCAATATGCTAGAAGAAGGTATTTGTATCCATACAAATGTTTCTATGCACACGTATAGTTTCTGTTCTGGAGTTTCCCACCTTGGGATTCATGTGTAAATAAAACCGGTGAAAAGCTTACAGGGATGAAGGCGCCACCGGCTGTGTTGTTATCGAAGATGCAAAAGTGCTTAGTTTATAGAAACAAAAATGGTGAAAACCAATAAACAAAATCAATTTGAAGTCACGTGTCATTTTTGTCATATTTACTTTGTGTGGAATTGTGAATCTTGTGAAATGTCATGTTAACGGTTCTTAATTAAATGCGTTAATGCAAACATTGGTATCAGATTCAACGTTTGGAATGGAATGTGAGGAATTTGGCACGTATATAGAGTGGTCCGAAACCCTCAGTCTACGGTGAGGTGTAGGACAAAAGGTTGGTGTGATCGGAATCATGTACTGTCAAAATAAGGATAGAGACATGCCGTCTTTGTTGTATATTTCGATCTTTCAGACCAAAAAAAGATGCTCAACTTTTGATTATATGCATATATGTGTGTAAAGCATATATTATTTTTTTTTCTAAACGTGTGTTATATATTCTGATCCAGAAGCAAATGCAGTTTTTATCAGATTTTATTCCATTATTAACTTCTTTATTGTCCATGTCTAATCTAATTCAACCATGTAAATATTCCAATGCTTTCTCCATGCTATTGTGTTACATGTTTCTTTTCCTTTTTAAAGATGTTTATTCCCATGACAAAGAGGTTCATTCCCGCGTAGAGTTGCATAACTGTTCTACCTATAACTAGGCTGTTATCAGCTTCTGTGTGTGTGTGTGTGTGTGTGTGTGTGTGTGTGTTTCTGCAATAATTTTCTACGAACACCGTATATTGTAGCAAAATATTTAGTCGTGCAGATCTTGTCCCCATATTGCATATTGCCAGTGGCATTAGATACAGCCACATATAGTACAGCGCACTGTTACAACGGGATCTACACCATAATATAAATGAAACTTGGTGGACAAGGAAAGTTTAAAAGGTATCGAGACGTATTAAAAGTTAAGACCATATAGAATTGACATGTTGACAAGTTTAATTAAAGATACATACCTATATACCTACATCGTGGAAGAAGATTGGTACATAATATAACATTGTTCTGAATATATTTAAAAAAAACTGAGAAACATACAACTACTGAAACTATGCTGAACATTTATTCAAAAACTCGCGAAAAATATAAATTTATTATAATATAAGAAACATTTGAAATGTAGGAAAATAATTATAATAAAGATGACTAATTAGAATGACAAGTATAGTTTTCGTGTAAACAAGATTTCCGATAGATTTGATATGATATACTTATAAATTTGGCAAGCCATCAGCGAATGAAAATTTACATTTTGAGATTCTTTCACTTTCTATATATCGAATAAGTTGAAACTCTCTTAACCCTTCATTTTTGCGTTCAAGTATACTAAATTACATTCTTGCATCATTAGCTTGCATCTTTCAAGGTTTGGTGTCATATTGTGACAGTATGTATCATTTAAATTCATTAAAAATTTTATACATGTGATCCTCGAAACTTCTTTTCTGGCTGTCATGACAAAGAACAATATACAAGAACCATGAAATGTATAAAAATCGTAAGTAACAATGTAGATCGATAACAAATAATACGAGTTTACATATACCCTACATGCAAGAAAAAAGAGAAAAAAGTATTTATGTAACCAAAGTTCCATTAAACGTTATACGAATTAAAATGCGAGTAGAATGTGGAATAATGGAAAGGATAACCACATTTTTACCCCCCCCCCCTTAAATGAAAGTCCAAAAATACATATATAACTCCTCATTTATGCAAAACGTAGGACATGAAATTACGATCCACCTGATCGTTTTATTAAAATGTATACTGATCCCACCCACATTACACTGATTTGCGTACTTACGCATTTCTCAACATGCACAGTGCGAAACGTGCACAACAGCATATCCTTTCCTGGATCTTATTTCAGCCATTCGTGTCCAGGGTCAAGTTTCAGCCATTGATATCCTGGCTCATATTTCAGTCATTCGTATTCATTTTCCAGGAATTCTGGTACTTTATCATTCTATTCTTTAAATCACATGCGCGATTAATCTTACTTTTCATTTTCATTATGTTTAATGTTTTGGTCGCGAGAGTAAACCTTGCAAAACCGTTATTATCTGCCCCATTGTCGCTTCACAAGTCAGGAAATGTTTATCAATAACAATCTCATCATCATCGTCATCATCAATCCCTTAACCAAGAGGTCGTTTGGGCACCACAGTTGACTTTACAACCAATTCTCTCCATCTTTCCCTGTTCTCTACTGTCCTTTGGGAATCACCAAATCCCATGTCCACTCCTTAATGTTGTCTTCCCACCTCTTTTTCTGTCTGCCTCTTCTTCTGCACCCTCGCCCTGTGCCTTGCAAGATTGTTTTTGCCAGTCCAGGTGATCTTGTGTCATGACCGTACCACTTCAGTTTGAGCTTTTTTACAGTGGTCAAGAGGTCTTCATAGGATCCGACAGCTCGTTGGATCCTGTTGTGGACTTCGTTGATTACATGGTCCATGTATGAAATGCACAAGATCTTGCGGTAGCATCTCATTTCGAATGTTTGAATCCTTCTTTGTAGATCTGATGTGAGCGTCCATGTTTCACAAGCATACTGAAAGATGGATATGACAATCGAGCGCATCAGCCTTATTTTGGAACCAAAAGGAATGCTGGTATCTTTCCATATTGGTCTCAACCTTGTTATTGCTGCTGTTGTCCTGCAAAGTAGTTCTGGTTTGGAGCTCTCATCTGTGATAATTGATCCCACGTACTTGAAGCTTGTGACTCTTTCCAGCTTCTGTCCACTGACCTTTATTTCTGCATTGATGCCATTTGTATTGTTTGTCATCAGTTTGGTTTTTTCTGATCTAATCTATGTATAAGTTTACATTGTTCGTTCAATCGGCCGACTAGACAGTTTCTGGCGGTGCCTTTGTATTTATATTTGGATCTGAGTCACGTGTGGGCAAAATCTATCATTTCCGACTATGGCATTAACTGGACACACACCATGGTGTATCCACAATATTGAAATTAATGCATTGTCCAGGGTATCAGGTTGAACTCGTATGCCGCTGACTTTTTAAACAAACATCACCCGTAGATACTTAAGGCGTGGAAGAAAATGTGTTAATTCTTATTAGGCATGAATAGTTCCACGTCATTTGCACGGTCTTGGCAGTTACTGTGTTGATACAATAAACAGATAATTAACCGTTAAAAGGAAAAAGACCCCATTTTTATTTAGAGATATCAGAGACAAGACCACTTATTAACTCGTGGTAACAAAAGGTTCAATTTCTTTTTTATTGATTTAAAATATTTGCGATGGCTGGAGCTTTATTGATCCGTGAGCATATTTGTTGTTCTTGGGTTAGCGGATTAACATTACTTTCAAACTCTCTGGAAGTGGCTCGAAGAATTTATCTTGTCAAATTTGACAATACTTCAATGTTTTGTCGCTTCTAGTATTTACGATAGTCACATGATTGCATATTTTCAGACTGGGATTATAATAGATTTGTCATTGCTGTTAATTTTGCTGTTGTTATAAAATAAATAACTTTTTCAGGGGTCTCATTCTCCAACTTACAAGCAGTAACGTTGATATCACATGCCACACGGTTCCAACAATAACGATGGGATTAAAAATGAATTATTTAGTATAACTACTTACCTGCTAAAAATATGCTTATTCCAATCCAAGATGTGGCGACTATATCAGAGTTTCCTTTCTTTCTGTATATTGATTGAATGGTAAGGAATATGGCAACCACACTACAGATGGGGCTTGTACAGACCATCAAATATACTTTTCTGTCGATAAGAACGCCTGTCACACACACACACACACACACACACACACACACACACACACACACACACACACATATATATATATATATATATATATATATATATATATATATATATATATATATAGTCTTCTTTCGGTAAATTATAGTAATAACATGTCAGTTTTTAAAAAAATACAAAGAAATGGTTCATCTCACCAGGTCACTTATATCTGGAGTTTTTGTACATCACACATTTATCAAACGAATTCCAAATTAATAGTATGGTTTGATATATTATTTTTTCTTATCGTTAGCTTGTAATGCTTTATGCTTAACACATGCATATTGCACTCTTTTGTTGCACAGTTAAATGGACTTTTCTCATTTCAAGGGATAAGCAAGACTTAGAATTCTCATCACAAGAAGTCATTTTCGTATTGCTACCATTGGATTTGAATTATGATACTCTGGTTGGGTAACATAGTGGAACGAGGACATGATTTGTGACTGCATGGTGGAATGTTTTAAACAGCTATTGTTTTACGAAAAGTTTAAGTACAATCAAACAAAGATTAGAGTATAAAAAGGTGTTCCTTTACAATGTAACACATTTCTGGATAGCTGAGTCTGCGGATAAAAAACTGGCAAGACATACAATGGTACAAGTGTTATGTTTCAAAAATTTACGAACCCTTTCTGAATACTTAGGAAGTGAGAAACAATATAAAACAACAGGCTGAGACATTAAGAACATGGAGTCAGGACTTAATATTTTGTGACCGGAGTTTAATATTTCCAGAGGTCAAAACTAACACTCGACAGTATTAATTATACCTGGAAAACACGTTATTGTGTTGATGAGATTCTTTGTTGACTCTGATGACACAATCAAATGATGAAACAATAGCATGACCTTTCTGACTGATATATACAGCAGAAGGATTATGAGAGTTCCAAACAACATATCTACTTTATTACCCATGTTGTCTAACTATTTCCTGTAAAATATAGGAAACATGTTACATGTATGCA
This sequence comes from Megalonaias nervosa, assembly GCA_016617855.1. Classification (NCBI taxonomy): domain Eukaryota; kingdom Metazoa; phylum Mollusca; class Bivalvia; order Unionida; family Unionidae; genus Megalonaias; species Megalonaias nervosa. The sequence continues at coordinate 29,436 of JAECUM010014574.1, forward strand.
CGCTAAAACAAAACAAAAAACAAACAAAACCTATGTTTGCATCTGCACTGAAAAACAGTCTGTATGGAAAGAAGGATGAAAGAAAGGAATGAAGGCAGGAAGCACGAATGAAAATTCACGTTGGTTGATTGGGACAGAAATTAAACCTTTGAATACTTAGTATGTGAAAGTAACCATACCCAATTTCACAAAACAACAAGCGTCAAAAAAGTGGCATCGATATGCACCTCTCGTGGCCATTGTCCTACTAAGGGCACCGATACGCCCCACTCGTGGTCTTTTTCGTACTAATGACCTTGACTTTTGACCTGGATAGAGTTTCATATAATATTGGTATGGGATAAAAATGAAAGCCTGGAAGAAAACACAAAAAGAAAATCATAAAACAAAAAGAGATAGTGACTTACATTATCCATGGTTGTGATCTTGACTACGTGGCTAAATACGCGAGACCAGTTAAGCCCTGATTATAAAAAAAGAAATGCTGAATTTTCATTTCTTAGGCTCAGAAGTTATATTCGAACATATATAGCGGTCACAGATCCATAGTTTACCTTGACTTTGAGGCAGAAAGCGTGGATATGGTATATGACACAGTCTTGTCATGTTCTGTAACTTGTTAAATTTTCAGTGATTTATGTTATACTCAGACAATTATAGAAGTCGGTGTTTTATATTCTGTTGCTAGCAAATAGTGCATCTCGATGGTGGAAACAATTATACGGTATGGAGATGCGCGCATGCTAGTGCCGTACGCTGAAAAAATAAATTAATGATAAACATATGATATAATAAATAACGTAAAGCATGACCAATGCAACTGGCTTATTATGGGAAAAATCTCTCGATGTGGTCGACGATGTGTAAACGAATATTGTTGGATACACGCGGCTCATGTTCGGTAAGGATCAAATATGCGATGTGTAATAGAAATGTGGCACTGATAAAATTCCATGGAAGATGTCGAATGACGCTTACAAAACTTCTGCAACAAAATCTGAATAATATGTCGCGTTTAAATAATTATTTATTGTTTTCTTTAGATATATAATACAAATTTACACATATATACAACAGTATCGCAGATTACGATTCATTGGCCCGTAAAACACGTGAGAAATACATTTCGTTGACCAGAGTAAACCCGACATATACATAGTCGTATGTGATGTTAAATGAGCTTCTTACAAGGATAGAACGAATTGTGTAATCTCGGATTCAACTAAATGATTATCCACAACATCAATGTACAAAAGAAAGTCGCCGTCAAAATGCATCCGTAACTGTATCTGGCACAGATACGATGCAGTTTTTCTTGCTGAACGATATTGAAGAAGTCATGTTAGACGCGTTTGAACAAGAATCGGCGTCTGGAGATTGGAGTCTCAGTTATGAAATTACATTACATGGTTTCGAGGACTGACAATATCTCATCCAAAGCGCCTTTGGATCGATGATAGAGTGGACAAATTTAACATGTAACCGTGTCACGTGTGAAATATATGTCACAGTCGTCTAGGGTTGTTCACGAAGCGGCTATCTCCGTGTGAGGATACCAAGACGATTCGAACGCTGATCGCCAAAAAATAGTCTCGTATAAATGTATAAAGCAAATCAAGTAATGAGCGTAAATGATATTCTTTCATTGGTGCACGCGCAGTATAATCATTATGCCAAATGTAATTTTGAACTTCAATGGAGTTACACCAGCAGTGACTCATAGAACTTTAGAGTGTACCACAATGACATTCAGAGAGGTCATGAAAGCGGCAATGTCTCAAGTATAACTGCACCAGAGGCGCTGGTAATTTACCTCGTCAGTATTTTACAGAGTGGCAATTTTGTGTCTGCTGGCACTAGTTGTAATTCCCCACGTACAAAACCTCGTTGAGGTCCTCCCGTCGCAAGATAATATATCGCAGGTTTATCACGACGACCAGTCATGTATAAAATTGTATGTGTAGTTAGGGTCCAAATAGAATCTCCAGCCTCGTACAAATATACGTACCAGCATTGGCTTCTTTAACCGGAGTTCTCATCTACTCGATTTTGGCGGTAAAGGATCCATAATTTTTGCTTTGATTGCATCAGCGGGCCTCAACCCGGACGTGCGCGTTAGGCTCTCCACAATCGAGTGAAGCCTCGTTACCCACTCAATGGATCCCTCCGTTGTCTGCATTAACATTTCCTGCGCTTACTGGTGTCAGATTAATCGTTCCTCGAGTATACAGTTAAATGACTACGATGAACACTGGCATGCCCACGACAAATTTGTAATCGTTGTAGTTTCATCGACGATAATACTTCTATGAGAAATTCTTTACCAGGATCCAACTGTAAATGTGATGGCAATGTTAGAGGTCTACTAGCGCTGGTAAACGAGTTTGCGATACTTGTTGAATCCTTTGACGTTGAAGGTTGGGCTTGTTTATACCGACTGGCGAAACCAACGACGGTTGACGGGTATTCGTAAAATATTTCTTTAGACCACGCGTACTTATCGTTTGTCAAAAATAAAATATCAGCATGATCAACTTCTTTTTTTATTCTAACATCAAATCGTCCTCATGGAATTTTCTTTGAGCTGGTAAATACACCTGTCATTATGTTTATTATGCCAGTCAAGTTCGTGCGAAGCGATTGCTGACATCAGCTGCGTTTGTTAATTTGACGCCTTTCTACTATTCCTTTGGAGTGTAATAAACTGCGGCAAGTTTAGCATCCATCGCGGATAGTATATCCCAGTGCTAGCTTTTTATCTAGTTGCGCTTCCGAGTGCAATTTTAGATTTTATGGTCTCAGTGACAAAAACTCTTGCAATTCGGTCACCTATTACCGATGTCGTAATCATTTTTAAATCATGCATACGATTTAGGTCAGCGACGTGCCTATCATGTATATATTTTGAGATCATGCCAGTAATGCAGTATCAGCACTGTTTACGGGTTGTTCTCCACGCCGTGGTACGTTGCTAGAATCCAATTGTATATCTAATCGATATCCAGGTCCGCAGTAATTATACCCTGGAATACGTTTTTCACCTGGATATTTAGAACCTGAAAATCCTTAAAACTTCAATATGGGACATTTTGGACCGGGCTTACTGATATAGGTCGAAGCCTTCAATACCCCGTGACTTTACTAATCCGTCACACGCTAGTGTATGTGGTATGGCTACAACTTTTCAATTAAAAATAATTCTAATCTAGCGTGAATGATTCAGCTTGAATAAAATTCTGTAGCTATTACTAATGTTTATTTGTTACTTTTTTGTTTTGTTTATGTTTCTTGTTGGTTTTTTTTTAAGTATCATTACTAATTCTTTGGAAATATAATTACTACAGTCTTTGATTGTGTAAACGATTTTGCCAAACAAATTCTGCTGCACTATGACTAATGCACTGACAAACATGCTAGCAGAACGATCAATATGCACTGACAAACATTTGCTCGATATTTACTGCCTGGACCTCAATTATATGTATTTAGTCAATTATCCTCAATAATCATCGAGTACAGATTGGTAATTGTATTGAGACGACTTTGCACTGGAAGTTCGGAATAGACATATATTCATAAATGCAGCCGTAACGAGATTATTTTACCAGAGCCGCTATCCATACCGGTTACTACTGATGTGACTCCAACAATAATTCTGACTGACATGACTATGACAGTTGCTGTTTTTGTAATTTCATCAACACCCAGGCTACCAAATGTTATCTACAACGTTACATATACGCTTCTATTTCACGAATAGCTTGGTTCTTTCGACGATTTCATCTTGCAGTTGTTGTTCTGTTTCAGTAACATTGAGGGTCCATCAAAGTTCTTCCATTAATAATGTGATCACGAAGTATAATTGTTCAACAAGCTGGTCGTCTGTATGTGCAATACGCATACGCACTTCTAACCAAAGATTCCTTTTTACTGGTATAACTGTCATACAGTCATAGATAATATCTTTCGGGGAGTATTTAAATTTTCCGCGGCTTTGCGTTCTTGGGGTCTGGCATTAAGTTAATAAAATACCTTACGGATTACTCCATTTAATGATGTTTGGAACGTTCGCCCTAAACCTGTTACACCGACAAGTGCGTCCTTATTGAATAACGGTCTAGATTTTTCTCTTCTTGGTTGAGTCAAGATTGGTGGAGCATAATCAACGGGGAATGAATCCGTTGTAGATTTGTTGGTGAACGCCAACTATTGGTTGTAGAAACAATCTTTGAGTGTTGTCATGTCTGGTTGTGCATTCTGCGACTGGGCGTTTTTAAGCTAATGAATTTATTCCAAGATGGCTCCTAGTTAGTTTGGTACGTTAACGTGGTCCCAACTGTCGAATTCTATTTAGTTCTTAACAAAGTTATATTTCAGATTAGGTTAATACCGTTTTAAAGCGACATGTATCGACAAGTGGAACAAAATCGCTTTTTTACTGTTGGCATCTTTGATAAGCCAGCCCAACACTCTATTGTCAAATTCCGCAGCCAAATCGCCGCGGTCAGAATGTATCACTTATATGTAATGACAAATTTTTTTTAACACAAACGCCAACGACGGTTAATACCAGTTTATCCACAATATTTAACATATATATTTATATTGTTTCTTCTTTACTGATCTTAACCGAGACTGCAACAGAAAAAGGTTTAAGTGACTTATCATTCCAATCTGACCTAAATAAAGAATCCTTAGATTCTAATATTAAGCTCGAAGAATATCTACTAAGAGACCCCGTTGGTAGTAGGGGCGTAAACGATAAAAAATATCAGGATCTATCCGAAGCATGTCTAAATACGTCACGTGAATGAACATTATTATTTACATGTGATAGATCGTACGCGTAAATACGTGGTTTCATTGGTTCATTTAACTTGTACCGTTGCAGTTCTTGACAGTTTAGTATTACCAACCACAACCGTAATATCACTGATTTTTATATCCACATACTGCTTCGCTGCATCATCATTATCATCATCATCATCATCAATGGACTCTTCAATTTGTTGATTTAGATTTCTGTTCATAATAATGTTTCCACTCGTTTCATCGCCAAATGTTTTAATTTTGATGCAGTGTTAGTGTCGACATAGATCATTGATAAACATAGCCCACACATACATTTCTGAGTGCCCATATTTTGCTGATTTGTACCAGATTCTTTTCAACAGCTTGAAACAACATCCTGAATGTCCACGTTGAAAGTTTTTAGTTTTCCAGTTTGATCTTGGTAAATCACTAATACGCTAACAACACATATTTGATTAACTGTTAGAGATTTACTGTGGGCTATTATATCATGCCATTAGAAACCATACAGTCTGACACATATAGTATTGTGAGAGAATTCACTTCTGCTGCTATTACAAAAATTAAAATTGCCAGAACAGTGGTGTACTTTAACGTAAAAAAAATCAGTTGTTACTTAGCTTCAATGCTTCATATCGATATGTCAAAGAGATCAATAAATACTATACAAATTTTCAGATACGTAATTGGAACATCTTGTTACGGCTCTATGGTCACAAACTAGGTAACAGAAAGATGCAAAACCAACAAGTTTTGTAAAACTTAACAAACAATTTAATTATCAATGATATAATGAAAATTTGAAAGGAACTTACTGATTGTGAAGTGAATCCAAAGAATCCTGAAGAAGTTCTGTTTAAGCAAAAGAGCAAATGAAACTTTCCGTATAAATTTCAGAACCACAAATGGTTCACAATGAATCGTGGCGTTGTCAATATGGCGTTGTCCAGAAATCCTTCGAATAATCCAAAATAGTTGTGGAATAATAGTCCAAATAATGAGCACTTTCTATTTCCACAGAACAGTCCAAACAAAATGTTTTTCCTCTTGAATAATATCTAAGTACAACACAAAACACGTCAGCAGACTTACAATAGGAACACAAGAAAAAAGAATGACTCCAAAATAGGAACGAAATATGATTGCTCAGTTCGTTCCTTATATACACCTTCTATTACACTATAAGTCACAATATTACACAATAATACTACTCAAAAAATATTTTGAAATCCCTATTCATGTGTCAACCATCCAATGTGAAATTATTTAATTTTTCTTTAACCGCCCAAACCCCACCAGCCAATGAGAAATTAACACAAAGTCGTCGTTAAGTCGTATTATTAAGATTATTATTAGTAATTGTCAACATATACATAAACATCTGTTTACGCTCTTAATATTCCTAAAACAGGCCCTCGTCACGTAGGAAAAATATAATTAAAGATAACCACTACAATTTACAGCCGTGAATAAACATTGCAAAAATTAGATAAAATCATGTACCAGAAGATACAAAAAATATAGACATACAAAACAATATAGGTATACAAAACAATCTTGAAAAATTAACTGGTTTATGGATTAACTTAGAGCAAGTACAACAAAAACATGGCGAAGAATAAAATGAAATGTCAGAGAAGTCTTTCTTTGATATTGCCCTATAAAACTGTAAGTTGCTGAAGTTAACTGAGTCGCCGGTACAAGTGAGTTAAATCGATGAAGACCTTGAAGGTAGTAAACTCTCGGCAGTTAAGAATAAATTAATTAGAGTAATATTTTTTATATATATAATATGGAGAGAAATATACGAGGACAATCGAAAGTACTTGCGGGTGGCCGGTAAAACGCAGCTTTCTCTTTCATATATTGTCGGCAAGAGCCTGGAGGAAGTATATTTGAAAGCTCTCATTTAATAAGGAATAATTATAATAAAATTCTCTAATGCCGACATGTTCGGAATAAACCCACGCTGTGAGACCTGACTGCATTTTATAGCGTTGCGAAATGAGTAGTTCCAATAATGAAAATCAGCCTTGTCTATATATTGTTATGACGCTATGGTCTTAAACAAAGTAACAGAAAAGAGCGAAAATCAAAAAAGAAATTTAAAATTCAAGAAACAGTTTATTTCCCTAGAATACAAAGTAAAAATTTAAATAAATACAGTATTTGAATTAAATCACAAGTAGTCCTAAAAGTCCCATCACAAATCCAAATGTATAAATTTTCAAATTATGGTATTGCTATTAAATTCCGATATTGAATGGGTTAATATGCTTGTAGTCTCAAACATGCTAATTTGCCAATTGTCTGGAGTGTGGCGGTTTGCTAAGAGTCTTTTAATGTACAACAATAATATAATCCAAAATCCCCTTGTCTGAAGTCCCTATAATTCCAAATTAATGTTCCTGTTCAAGAATATTATTGAGCACTTTGTAATTCCAGTGAATAATAATTTGAATAAATAATCCATCCAAATTAAAATCTGAACACAACAATAGGACTGATTCTGCTTCAGATGTTAATGCAAGAATGAGTAATGTTTCAAGTAAACAACGATTATAAAAAGCTAACATACGATAGTTGAATCAGGACGTAGGTCAGTATCGTTTACAAAACAATCAAAGTCGTCTACAGGTTTATGAATTTTCAAGTGAAAAAATTAATGTCCTAGACTTAGATTCAAGTAAACATGTTTACCATTAGTAATGATGGGAATAATTAATCTTAAAGCCTAGAGAAATATTAGCTTTATATTATGTTGTTTACAAAGTAAATTTCACTTGTCAGTACACCATGACCTTGAGTCATGTACAAAATGCAAACATGCATAACATATAATCATGAGGAAAATGAACTCGGGCGCATTAAATGCAAGGGCATACGACTTGGAAAACTTTACTTTGTAAAAGAACATAACACAACGAGTACGATCAATCACATTTGCTCGCATTATGTGTTGGTCCGTGTCCAACACATTATCCTAAATGTGGTATCTTAATCCGGTCGCGTAATAAGCTTTGACCCCGACCATCTCAATCTGTTGTCGAATATTATCGCGAGCGGAGGCGAAGACTTGCCATCACGCAAAAAGCCAACGATGTCGTCAAAGAAAAACCAACGATGTTGTCAAAGATAAAAGGTATTGCTGTTTATAAAAAAGTATATTGATAAATAAGTATTAGACAATGTTTTTTCATTAATAAGGTATGCCGACTGTGAATCAGCTCAGGCAATTCGCGCGAAACCGTTATATAAGAATACCAATCGGCATGAGAATGGTTTGAATACTTACTTTGTTAGTTCTTCCTGCAGTTGAGCCATGGATGGTTGTGAGACAACTTCCCACAGATGAATCTCGGCTAGTTGCGACGGTAACACCATTTGTAAATCTAGTAAAATAATCCGCGTGAGAATTTGGATTAAGGATAATGAGAGGTACAACAAAGACATGTATATATGCGCAGATAGGACTTCCTACAGAGGAGCCTCGTTCGACCGTGAATAGTGTCGTGCAACAGCAGCACATTTAGATATTAAGATTCCTCTGGCGAAGGTGCCCTGACATTGCACGTGTGTTCACTGATGAGGAAAATCTTTGGCATATTGCACGTATTATTCCTGACGAGGCTGTTGTACACATGATTCTCAAATAATCAAAGTTCCAGAATTCAAACAAGTGGTCTCGTGATCACAAAAATTACCAGGCAAAACTCTCAAATATATACAAGTCAAACAGAGACACTGTGGAGCTTTTCTCGAATGTGCGTTAGGAAATTATATCAACATTACAGCAATTGGGTGAAACTGCGTTGCCGTCCGGATTTAAGGTGGACATTGTTCTCCATCTGGAATTTGCCATTGCATATTGCTAGTGATCATATAGACCACCTTCGAAATACAAACAAATGCCTGGGTTAACTCAAGTTTGGTAACATAATTTTCTGTTCAGGCTACAGCATCAAAACGTTTAAACTAATGAACAATGGAATCAACGTTAATGTCTTTGTTTGGAAAAAAGGCATCATCTGCTTCGATTCTACACGGCGAGAAGCAAGGTTTCTACACGCGAGCGGAATAAACTTAACTGATCTGCTGTTGTTGAGCATCAAAGAAAACGCGGCCTGCTCTGATCCCTCGGCAGCACAGCACCACTGTGTGTGGATGAATTGTACAGTGAGGGTGTCAGTAAGAAGCCGCAGAGTAAAATCATATAAACCTGATAAAAAAAATATTTGAAATTCATCGTGGTACAAAGGAAGATGAAAGTACCATCCATCATTTACGCGGATTTCGAATGCTTGAATGTTCCCATTCAAGCCAGCCGCACGGTTCGATCAATTTGCTGCACAAAATTCATTCGGGTTTTGCCACACTGTGGTCACCGCGCCTAGTGGTTAGAGCGTCCGCCTTGGATGAGGGAGGTCGAATATTCGAATCCCGGCCTAGTCATTCCAAAGATTTATAAAAATGGTACTAACAGCTGTCACGCTAGGCGCTCAGCATTAAGAAGTTAGTTTTAGGTCAGGTAGGCCTGGTGTCAGCATGATGTGAATGGATGGGATATGATGCTACATGTCTGCCGCATGATGCCACAGTGCTAGATATCACTACAAACTGCCACACTGCAGACATCTCGTAGCGATATGACTGAATTTGTTTAAAAGCTACATTAAAAATCAAAATCACACACACACACACACACACACACACAAACACTCACACGCGCACACACAGACACACACAGACACACACATAAGCTACAATGTGGTCAGATGTGATTGAGCAAATGAGCTGTCGTAGTTGGACCGCGTTAAGAACATGGTTGAGTTGTTCCTTAAATCGCTTTAAGTTACTTCCAAATGGATCCGGAAAAGCTTGTCTCGCTTGCAGACATAATTAAGACTGACAATGACATGCAAAAAGTTTCCGCGGTGACTCATTGTTGGATCTGTGATAGTTCGTTTGGGACTAATGAAAAAGTCCCATTTTGCTATCACATCCTTGGTGCATACAGAGCAGTCTCGCACAGCTCAATCAACCTACAGTTACGAATTTACTCATCATAAATAAGAATTCCTGCCTGGTGTGTGTCGTAACCAGCTCAGTTACGATTGTCACTTGATTATGCAACGGATCGCAACGGCATCGAATGCAACAACAGGTGTCATTCCCAAGAATATGGAAAAGTACATACAGATGCAATTTATTGAATCGTGGAAGTTTCTTAATTCCAACCTGGGCACACCCCTGAGCAACCTTGCGGCGAGGCAACGACCGTGTTACAATCACTTGTTTACAGCAGAGCTTCCCCTGATAAAGCTGAAAAGTTTGGATAAATAAGCCGCAAAGGAATTTACTCATTGCAAGTACATGATCGACACAGAAAAGTTTCTGAACTTCAGTCAGCACCGACTGAGGCCTTCTATTCGTCATTTCCCGCGAATGTATCTCCGCCAACGAATACCTGCACTCGAACAATATCTGGTCGGAGTTAGGTTGTCGAGATCTTGGTGACTACCGTGACTTGTATCAGTGCACAGATGTATTGCAGTCCAAGGATGTCTTTGGAGCTTTTCGTGATACCGCCATGCATGCGTATAAGCTCGATGCCTCGCATTACTTCTCATCGCCGAGAATGGCCTAGGATGCACTGCTTTCGAAAACCAAAATCGGGTTTGAATTGTTAACGGATATCACTCAATAATTAGTATCGACGGTAGTATACACGGCAGCATTTCCATAATGAGTCACCGTATTGCTTGCGAGAACAACCCTAGCGAGGATGAAGATGACACTACCCTACCGGACGGTCACATTATACATCTTTTCGCAAGAAGCTTTCATGAATGGGCAATGACGCAACCGATGTCTTTCGGTGAGTTTACGTGGATCCATACCGCAAATGTAGACATTCACAAACGCATACGCGATTTCCAGAGAAGTGGTTATAATGGATATTTCTTTGATGTTAGTAGTGAAGTGGGACACTTTAGCGACAGAGGGACTATAATGCTAAAAAGGAGTAATTCCATTTTGGCGACATCCACTTTGGCGACAATGGGAATGGAACATGGGGAATTTAATTATATAGTGTATTGGGTCTGTCTAAGGACAATAGGAATGGACGTCACGGTACTGGACATTTGCAACAATGTTGCAAGTGGTTGACCTCAATCAAGATGAACACTGTCAACACTGTGGCAAAGGACTGACCTGAATACGCGTTATTCAAGGGACAAATAGAGACATAGACATGGAGACATAGGCATAGAAACGTGGTTAGAGACAGGGTTAGAGGCATAGACAGAAACATAGACATATAAAACAAACACATACACACCCACACACACAAACGTACACGCACACACACACAAACACACATACACATACACACACTCCAAACGTTATGTGTTAGCTTAGAATGTAAACGAAGAAGATGAAATTTCACAAAAAAGAATATCCCTTACACGACAAAAATATTATCCATCACACCACTATGCTATCCAACATATCATACTCACTATCCAAAATGCCTTGTGTTCGCTTAAAAGCAAGAGAAGGAGATGAAATTTCACAAACATAATATCCAAAACATCACCTATACCATCCCTCACCATTACACACACACACACACACACACACACACACACACACACACACACACCACTTTGTGTTAGCTTAGAGTAAACGAGAAGGAGATGAAAGTAAACAAAACATACATACTTTATATACCATCCAAAATTCCATACAAAATACAATCCATTACACCATATACACCATCTATCAGCTAACACATCATTCCTAAAAGTCCCGTGCTAGTTTAGAGTGTCAGAGAAGGCGATGACATCTCACAAAATTGGTTATCCCTTAAACCACAAAAATACCTTTCATCACATCAGCTATACCATCCAGCATATCATACTCACTATCCAAAATGCTATTTACTTTTAGCTACTACTTGTGGGAAATTCCTATGGAAGAACCCACTATCTACATATAATCTCATCGTGTAAATACTGGGTTTTTCCATAGGATGTTTCTATCAGTGGTGATTATAAATAGATACTTGCGTTTTTCCATATAGTATATTTGGTAGTGTAAGAGATAGTATAATTGTGTGAGATTTCATCTCTACTCTTACATTTCAAGCTAACACAAGGCATTTTGGATAGTGAGTATGATATAATGGATGGCATCGTGGGTGTAATGGATAGTATTTTTGTGGTGTAAGGGATAGATATTTTGTGAGATTTTATCTCCTTCTTTTACATTCTAAGCTAATACAAGGCATTTTGGATAGTGAGTATGATATATTGGATAGAATAGTGATGTGATGGATAGTATGTTTGTGGTGTAAGGGATAGTCTTTTTTGTGAAATTTTATCTTTTTCGTTTAAATTCTAAGCTAATACATAACGTTTGGAGTGTGTGTGTGCGTGCGTGCGTGCGTGCGTGCGTGTTGGTCTTTGTTTGTCCCTATAAAACTCTCTTTATCCCTATCAGATTCATTTTACATATCTACCTGCCTACAGTAGCGCGTATTCATGTCAGCCACTTAGTCTCTAGTAACAATTGACCATGAAATACAAAAATAGGGACATATATATAGGGACATAAAATTAGCATACTTAGTGACACTTTAGGGACACTATAGAGACAAAATATAGACATACAAATCCATTGGATATAAGATGTAGCTAACTGATCAAATTTATAAATAACCCATCTATAAATAATTACGAGATCTCATGCTCGGTTCAGCTAAATCTCGGATCTTCTCAAACAGATCTCTTCGTCTTATTTACTTACCCACATCATAGCGACACTATACAAACAAAGAATAAGGACAGATGAAAGGGACATAGAAAAGGCACATTATAGAGACACATTTAGGGACATTGTAGGGACATTAAAGCTACGCAAAGGTTTTAATCAGCATAGCTATAGCGTACCTAATCATATGTCCCTTAATACACAAATATTCTAAAGCATAACTGATCACATAGGCTAGCTCAGCTGACTACTCAAATCTAAAAATAACTTATGAATAATTAACTACGAGATCTCCTGCTCGGTTCAGCTGAAGCTTGGAGTGTTTGTTTGTTTATATGTGTGTATGTGTGTTTGTGTGTGCGTGTATATGTGTTTGTATTTCTATGCGTACGCGTACGTGTGTGTATTTTTGTTTGTGTGCGTGCGCGTACGTTTGTGTGATTTTGTGTATGTGTGCGCGCGAACGTTTGTTTGTGTGTGTGTGTGTGTGTGTGTCTTTGTTTGTACCTATAAAACTCCCTTTATCCCTACCAAATTCATTTCATCTACCTACCTACATACATAAGCGCGTATTTAGGTCAGCCACTTGCAACACTGTTGCCATTACTCCAGTACGGTGACGTCATTGAACCTGGAAATTTTGAGACTATAAATATAGACTTGGGTTTTTCCACTGGTTGTAGCTATAAATAGATACTAGGTTAGTTCATAGGACTTTCCTACAAGATGAGATTATAAATAGATAGTGGTTTTTTCCATAGGAATTTCCTACAAGTTGTAGCTAAAAAATAAATACTAGGTTTTCCCAAAGGAATTTCCTATCAGTGGTGACTATATATAGATACTAGCGTTTTTCCACATAATATTTTTGGTAGTGTAAGAGTTCATTTTGTGAGATTTTATTTCATTCTTTTACATCCTAAGCGAACACAAAGCATTCTGGATAGTGAGTATGATATGCAGGATGATATAGCTGGTGTGGTGGAAAGTATTTTTGTGGTGTAAGGAATAGTTAATTTTGTGAGATGTCATCGCCTTCTCTGACACTCTAAACTAGCAAAGAACATTTTGAAATGATGTGTTAGCTGATAGATGGTGTAGATGGTGTAATGGATATTTTTTTATGGGATTTTGGATGGTATATAGGGTGTGTATGTTTTGTTTGCATTCGTCTCCTTCTCTTTTACTCTAAGCTAACACAAAGTGTTGTGTGTGTGTGTGTGTGTGTGTGTGTGTGTGTGTGTGTGTGTGTGTGTGTGTGTGTGTGTGTGTGTGTGTGTGTGTGTGTGTGTGTGTGTAATGGTGAGGGATGGTATAGGTGATGTTTTGGATATTATGTTTGTGAAATTTCATCTCCTTCTCTTGCTTTTAAGCGAACACAAGGCATTTTGGATAGTTAATATGATATGTTGGATAGCATAGTGGTGTGATGGATAATATATTTGTCGTGTAAGGGATAGTCTTTTTTGTGAAATTTCATCTTCTTCGTTTGCATTCTAAGCTAACACATAAGATTTGATGTGTGTGTACGTGTATGTGTGTTTGTGTATGTGTGTGCGTGTACGTTTGTGTGTGTGGGTGTGTATGTGTTTGTTTTATATGTCTATGTTTCTTTCTATGTCTCTAACCCTGTCTCTAACCACGTCTCTATGCCTATGTCTCCATGTCTATGTCTCTATTTGTCCCTTGAGTAACGCGTATTCAGGTCAGTCCTTTGCCACAGTGTTGCCAGTCTTAGGCCCGATTGAGGTCAGCCCCTTGCAACAATGTTGCCAATGTCCATTATCTTAACGTCAATTCTTATTGTCCTTAGACAGACCCAATATACTATATATTTAAATTCCCCATGTTCAATTCTCATTGTCGCCAAAGTGGATGTCGCCAAAGTGGAATTACTCCTTTTTAACATTAAAGTCCCATTGTCGCTAAAGTGTGCCACTTCACTACTGATGTCGACTTTTTGGATTACCCGGACGGGCTACACCAAACCCACATTAATTATCCACTAACAGTGAAAGCGCTGTTCACCTTTGATGGTTCTAACCATAACTGTGTGCGATCGTGGATAAGAATCAACGCTTTCTCGGGGGTTAGATTTCTTAGCGTACAAAGCTGGGTTCGAATCTGCGCCCGAAGCTCGACCATGTAGTTCACCTACAAAACATGCAGTTGCGTCTGCGGTTGGGGACGCGCATGTTGCGAATTCATCGTCCGTTGCGATTTCACCTTCGCAAGTGGATGGCTAGTTACATTCAGATGAATACGGATCTGTGAACAATCTCCACGAATTATTTTGAAAACGATTTCTTGAACCAGCCTGATGAATGATATTGTGTTTGGGAAAACCATGGCAAATCGACCAAGTCCGGGCCAATGAACAAAAACAACAACAAAAAAAACTGTACAGATTGATTACCGACCCGGCATTTGAGTCTCGTAAGATCATTGCAAAAAGTCTAGGCTGAATTTGTTGAAATCTTTACGCTGGCGCATATGTGTTCGGTGTGTCCAAGCTACTCATGTACGACTTGATGAAGTGACTATATTGCGATGATGCACACAGATACGGACGCATAGCTTATGTATATTATCACCAGTGATGACTGCGCAGACCTTGGAGACACATTTGAATGAGTTTGACGATAGCGAGTACACTTAGGACTATCTCCTGTTCACCTTGGAGAAATTCACGTACGAAAGCAGGGACAAAACTATTTAGGGATGCGTGGGACAACAACCTAATTCTTATTCACTTGTCGTAGGAACTAGTAAAAACAAAAGGAATGTCGTGGCATATAACCTTAATGATAACATTCTTTATGTAATGTCTTCGGTAAATACGTGAATTCGTACACGCGGAAAATCTTAGTCAGTCAAAGAAACGTATCGTTGCACCAAAATAAGTTTGTCTGCTGCTAAATACCAAACGATGTATATTTCACAATGGAAGCACTACTTATGCATAAGGGTACTAACCGATCGGGCGACAATAAACATGGCGGTAATTATGTATTTGCGGGGATGAGTTGCAATTCTTCTCGCACGGATGTTACATTTCGTGCCTTTACAGTTGTTTGTACCAATGGTGCTATATGTCAGCGCGTTGGTTACATTGGAAAATCAATCCAGACTGAGATCGTAAATGCA
Organism: Megalonaias nervosa; assembly: GCA_016617855.1. Classification (NCBI taxonomy): domain Eukaryota; kingdom Metazoa; phylum Mollusca; class Bivalvia; order Unionida; family Unionidae; genus Megalonaias; species Megalonaias nervosa. The sequence goes on from JAECUM010014574.1 coordinate 45,171, forward strand.
TTGAAAGACCGTACCGGGTTGGTAGTATGACGTTTACCTCCTTTAAAACTTCCTCGGGTGATACAGAAACCGTGCCAAATTGTTTCCGAGTGGTTCTTGTGGCCTTGATTTTGCTAGACTTGCGATTACAACAATTATTATAGGCACGCCAATTGGAATTGTTGTAGGAGCCATATCAATTGGAACCTGTGTGGATGGCGGCAGCGGAAAATAATTTCAATATGGTTACACTCGCAAATACGTCTTTGTTCGGAAAGTAGTCTCAGCACAATTGCCAAGCTAGTCTCAGTGACCATCGGAGACGAAACAATTACCACGGCGGATTTCGAATTGGTACTGATCTAAATGGAAAACCACCAAGGACTCCGCCATATATGCGAAGTCAGGGATCTAGTGCCCCAAAACAGGTAACAGATTAACAGGCAATACAAGTCAAGTAAACGGTTGTCAGCGTTTATCAATATGTATACGACTTTACAGTCCACACGCAGGTTAATATCACAGATACACAAGAAATCCACAGTCAGAAAAGGTCATGGCTAATTCGTAGTGGATACGAGGCTGTAAACCTGAACTGGTTAGACGGGTCTCAAATGCCCATTAATACTCAGTTGAAGTAAAGCTATATCTGATAGAACACGTCTGGAAAATGTAATGTAACTTTCGTTGTTTTTATTGACATGATATCTTCATGTACGTAGAGAGATTGATGGCCATGACATTTTCAAAGTCATTGTCACATTTAATTTTATATTTGCATTCGTATTGAAAACAGAAGGTATAAAAAGAAGCAAACTGAAAGAAAACATTACACTTGGCTAATTTAAACAAAAATCAAATGTTCCCATGAATGTGACAAAATATTAAAAGTTATGGAATTTATGAATTCATCGCAAATATATCTCTGTCACTTTCAAATGATGTGAGCAACCGGTGAGCTAGAACGATGGTCTTACTCGAGAGTCTCCTTTCTGTAAAACTAGCAAGTACAAGGTTTATTTTAAAACCTAAGCAATCAATCCCATGAATATGTTCTTGATCCCCGTCATTAACTTTCCTTGTTGCTCAGTTTCGATTGTGGAAATTGCTTATAAAAAGACACGCAGACAGACAGACAGACAGACAGATAGATAGATAGATAGATAGATAGATAGATAGATAGATAGATAGATATTCATCCATTCATTAAGTGCTCCCTTTTTAAGAAAGAATTGCTAATGGTACTGTAAACGAACAAAAACGGGTAAACAGAATATTTAAAAGTTACAGAGAAGTATTATACATTATAACATAAAGAATTAAAAATGGTACACACACACACACACACACACACACACACACACACACACACACATGCATACAATCATACATACTGAAGAAGAGAGAGAACATTGTTATAAACATATTTTAACTGAGGAACATAAAAAAATAATTTAAATTATGTTGAAAATTTATTGAAAATCATTTTGCAAAATACGAACTATAATATAAGAAAGCATTTGAAATGGTAAAAAATACTACTGGCAAAATAAAAAGTTGTAATTATTTTCCTTGTTATACTCATAAAAATACATGTTTGGTCTAATATGATATAGCATATATATAATATTGTTATGACTGTAAATTTTATTAACCAATGGACAGTTTTCATATAAATAATACTTCTGATAAATCTAATTTACACATATGTATGTGAAAGCAGTCTGTGAATGGAATTTTACTCTTGAAATTATTACATCTTCAGATTCTATCACTTTCAATGTATCTAAGAAGCCGAAACTCTCTCATTCCTCATACTTTTGTACCCACGATACCAAATTCCATACATATACTTTCAGTTTCCATCTTTGCAGTTTATGTTTCTTATTGCGACCACGTGTACAAGAAATGTATAAATGTAGATCCACAAAAGTTCCTTTGTGGCTGTCGTGACACTCATGAATATACGTTCAGCGTGAAATTAATACAAATAAATGTACATCATTTACAGATAATTCGAGTAAACATATGCCCTAAAAACAAACTAACAAGAAAATAAACTCATTTACGCAATATTCAATGAAACGTTATTGAAATTAACAAGCAGTTATGACTCTTTATGTATGTTATGCCAGAAAGCACTTAGACTGTGCAATAATGGAAAAGGCGAGCAGGTATTTTTCTTTCTTCCATTAGTAAAAAAATTAACATACATTTCTAAGTCCGCATAAATACCAAAGAACCCCTTTGGAAATTAGGATCCACATGATCAGCATAATAAAGATGTTTTCTGATCCCCACCTTAACTTCACTGGTCTCAGCACATTCGAATTTCTCCAAATACGCAGAAAGTACAAAACAACACATCCTTTTCTGGGTCATATTTCGGCCATTTGTATTCATTTAACAGGAATACTTGTACTTTCTCACTCTCTTTTCTAAATTCTATACGACCGCGACTTTCCTTTCCATCATATATTTTCAATTGTCGTCTCACAATGCCATGTGTATCAGCAACGATCTAACAGTAGACTCTGTTATTCCGTATAATCCTCCACTATTCTTTCAATCACCTAACACGACCTTTTTATATTAGACAAGTTCTGGTATCAGCCTATCTAAATCCCTTTTTAGACTTGACCGTGGTTTCACCTAAGTCTGATACCCTTCATAATTTCATATCGCCAGAATTGAATAAGTCAACTCGGTACCAGGCCAGATCTGTGTGCTGTTTTAACAATCAGCACCATTAATTACTTGAAGAACTCAGGATCGTTTCTATCATGGGTATTCATTTTACCTAATGAAGTGCATAGATTTAAGAGCTATTTAGCACAATAACAGCTCAATGTACCTTGACATGGAATGTGATCCCATGTTGTATTTGACAGGTCACACAAGAAGCCACTTTACAAATCGTTATAGAGAGCGGAGGAAATTTGTATTGATCAAATTGATTTGTGAGGATCGGAGTTTAGTGATCATTTGGCAGATTTACTGATCATAAATTAGGGGATTGGAGTTACTTTCGAACTCTGAGAGTAGCTTAAAGAGTTTGTCAAGGATAGACTAGCGCGATTAATACGACGAAAACCTCAGCCACCAGTGAAACTGGCCAGCACTGAAGTGATGCCCGCAAATGTCAGTAAAATAATAAATCAAGCTGCTAATCAAAAACTAGCAGAATTAGCTGGTGTACCAATGTCAGAAAAAGAAAAAAATATAACCGCTAGTCTGATAGCAGGAAGCGGCCTTCGTGTTAGACGAAGACGATAATAATAAAGATGTTTAAGCGTATATCTGATCCCGCGTTTGACATGGATGCACCAGTTTTAAAAGATGAATCTGTGCGCGATTATCAATATTATTCTTATGACGCACGAATTCCAGATCAGCGTGGGTGAATTGAACTACAGGTACAGGATACAAGTAGATATTTCTTACCCGCTGAGGCATTTATTGAAGTAGAAGGAGAAATTTTGAAAACAGATAATACTGAATATGTAGCTGATGCTAGTGTTGGTTTTGTTAATAATGGCATCATGGCGTTGTTTGATAGCGCTACGTATATGATTGACGGAAAAAATATTGAAAAAATTCAGAAAGATGTTGATATAGCTATAACAGTACTTGGTCTTGCGCGATATAGTGATGATTATTCAAGATCAGCTGGTCCATCAATGGTGTTTGTGAAAGATACTTCTAATTCTCCAGGGTACCAACAATATGAAATAAGACGACCAAGAAATTTTGCTGGAAACGCCGACGTGGATGTACAAAGTATGATTATTAATGTAGATCCAGATTTCAACTTAGGATTTAAATCACGTCGAGCAATGTTAAAAGATAATAGAAGAGCATTTTCATGCGCAATTCCATTATCACATATTTTTGGATTCTGCAGAAATGTTAGAAAAGTTATTTTTGGAGCCAAACATACAGTTGTACTTGTAAGAAAAGGTACCGACAATGATGCAATATGGCACGTTGAAAGAGCTGATGATGCTGCAACTAGAGCACTTCATGGTAAAGTAGTACTAACAAAACTTTATTGTGGATGCCAGTAATGACTCCAACAATAACTGAAGAAGAACGTTTACTTTCTTTTATGAGTCAAGGTGGTAAATCAATGTTATCATGGTTGACAATGACCACAGATTCTATCCAGAATAACATTAATAGTTTATTTACATGGCAAATAGCTTCTCAGCAAGGTGTTTCTGCACCGCGACATATATTTATTGCGCTTCAAAATATTGCACGAATAAATAATCAAACACAAAGTATAATGATATTTGACAAACTTGGTGTTTCTGAAGTTTCATTGAGAATAAACGGACATCAAGAACCATCTGAAGATATTTTGCTGAATTTCGATCAAAATCATGTTGCACGTGCATATCATCGATTAATGACATTCATGGGGCGTGATCAAAATGTTGATACTGGTTTACAAATATCACAGCTAGATTTTACAACCTTATATCCGATTTATTACTTTTCACTGGAACATTTAGATTTAACCAGACAATCTGTTGTTGACATACATTTTCGAGCTCGTGTGTTACGAGGAGCTATTGCTAATTATAGGGCAATTGCTGTTATACTTAGCGATAAATCAATGTTGCTTGAAGGTGTTAGGTGGACGAATGCGAGTCGTTGATGCCCCAGTAGAAAACATGTAATTAGAACGCAGAGCGTTCTGACCCTGATTTAAAATCGGGATGATAATTATAAATGTCATATCAACATGTTAGTGTTACTCTGACTCCTGGTCAGGTTAAAAAGCTACAATAATCATCAAAAAATAATTGTGCGGTAAAAATATCACTAACAAATCGCAGGTGGTCCGAATAAGCTATCATTATCAGAATGCCAGTATAAACACTTCAACAAAGCCAAACAATTAAAGACTGGAATACGACTTAATCGTTCTGCGAGTGCCATTAAAGAAATCGCTAAAACGGGTGGTATATTTCCACTTCTCGCAGCAATACCAGCATTAATAGCCGCTGCAGCCCCAGCTGTTGCAAAGGCAGCTGCGTTAGGCGCTGTTGGAACCGCTGCTGGAATGGCGTTAAAGAAAGCAACAGGTCAGGGAATAAAATCTTCCCCAAAAAAGGGAAAAGGTCTAAGATTGCCAGGGACCCCATATTCGTGGTACGGAAAAGGTCTAAGACTGCCCGGGACAGTTCGATGATTCTTCCTATGTCTAATTTTGATTTACTTAATGCTGCTAAGCAACTGAATATAAAAAACTTCAGAGGAGGTTTTATGCGTGATCAATTACCTACCGTTGCAATGCAACATGAAACTGGTATTATTAATCTCGATAAAAACTTTGGCCCGGGCACTCATTGGGTGGCATATGCAATTGATCCACGTGGAATTATTTATTTTGATTCATATAGACTATCACCACCAAATGAATTTTTAAAATATGTTAGCACAGTACGAAGTACTGCTATGCAAAGTCAGAACTCGATGCGTTCTAAGATCTGGTGTTCAACATTACCAACACAAAAATTAACGGATCCGCCAATATGTGGTCGAGAAGTACTCGCTGTACTTGATGCTGTATCAAAATCAACAACGCCACCTCATAAAGTCGTGCATGAATATACTACGTTGTCACACTTAAACAGATATTGGTAAATATAATGGTAGATATTTATGGAAGATCTTCTCGCAAAGCTCAGCAGCAAGTCGATTTATCTAAATATGCAACTCTTGATCAGCTCAGAAATGAAATCGATGATTTATTAAATATCACAAGTGTCGATCAAAATGAAGTCGTTGTTTTTCAGGATAAACAAGGACGATTAAAGACAAGTAATATACAACTGTTAGGTGTTCTTATACGAATTCCCACCGCGGTTATTAATAATATCGTTACTTTTGCTGATCAAGGCAAAATACAAGATTCCGGTCAGTCAGTTAACGATTTTATCAAGCGAGCTGGTGATTTATTTACCCGTAACATTATCATGAATCAAAATAAAATTACATACCTTGGAGACCCAACCGCAGATACAGATGCAGCAACAAAAAAATACGTCGATGATCAAGAATCTAAGTACGTATTAGTCAACGGTGGTATGATGCGTGCATTTCTCAAAATGAATAATAATGGTATTAATAATCTTAGAACACCAGAATCAGATTTCGACGCTGCAACGAAAAAATACATCGATGATATCGCTAGCGATCAAGTGACATCATTAACAACAATCAACGATGAAATGACCGCATTTAGAACTGATTTTTCCAATCACGTACAAACGTTCCTGAATTTTCGTAGAAACATAAACAGATCTATTAATGAATTTTTTGGAAGTCCACTAACTGTTGACATAAAACTTGCTGACATTAACACAAAAATCAACGATATTGTTAGGGGAATCCCTAATATTGTTGAAAAAACAAATCTAATAACAGAGTTACTAAAATTCCTCACCAGAACACGTTGCGTTCTCATGTGTGTACACAGTAGCATCAGGATCATCAACATGGACACCGCGCGATAACACTCTCGAACATACCGCAGAAGTAACTGGGTTATACAGGCTATCTGCGTATGGTTTGGAAATTGCTGCGGCCACGTCATCATCACCGAATGTACATTATAATCCTCTAGTGGTGATGCTAAATAAGAACATCAAAGAAACATTTACGTTGACATCAACGGAAATGCCCCTGAGACGTTATTGGTGGTGTCTGGAATTCGTAGCTCAAACTTTTCAAGTAATTACTTAATGTAATGACAACGTCATTGTATAATGAATCAAACCTTAGTGACGGAGTCATTTATCGACGTGGATCGTTACAGATACAATCAAGTATATGAGTGTCAAACCAAACTAAAAAATATCATCGACAATTATACAGTAAAGGTAAAAAGAAATCGCAGGCGTGTGGTTATCATTGATATAATTGTTTACTCAGTTTCTGCTATTATTGCTGGAACCGGATTATTACTATCAACAATAACAATGACAGCACCTGCAGTTGTAACAATTGTCGTTTCAATGGCAACAACATGTGCAGGTATCCTTAGTATTATCGCAAAGAAGATAGCTACATGTACAAACACGAAATTACACGAGCATATAATAAAACTACACAGTCGGTGTCTGCATGCATTAAACTATCATCGTATCTTTCGGCGTATCTCAGTGATGGTAAAATATCCGATGAGGAGTTCATGACAATAATGAAAATTTATGATGAAGCATTCAGAATCACTAGCGATTCTAGTGACGAAGTCACTCATAGCCACGGAATGCAGAGCGTTCTAGGTGAAAAAATAAATGATCAAAAAGTCCCCGATTTAAAATAATAATAACAATAATAATGTCAACGTTAGAACTATTACAACAGATCGTCACTAATACAACGCCGTCAAAAACTACTATGATATCATTAAGTTCGACCAATCCTGAATTTAGCGTTAACTTTCCAACTGCAATTCCAGCAAGTGAAATAGCATTAGCACAATTACGAGTTTATCATAGCTGGCCAAATATCAGGTCAAAATCGTTTGGTGGACTACCAGCAAACAATTCACTGGTATTTGCAAATAAGAATAAACCTGATGGAACTCCTGATTGGCAAGTTGTTGGAATTTCAACGGGCAGTTATCAAATAGAACAGATTAATGATGAGTTCCAACGTAGAATTATATCTATTACAGGAAAAGAATCCAAAATAGCAATTACTGTTTACGAACCAACATTATCAGCGGCGATTGAAATAAATTCCCCTGATTATGTTGTAGATATTTATCAAAGTTCGATCAGATCAGTGTTAGGATGGTCTGATGTTCCCCCAGACCCTAGGTCAAATGGAATTCCAGAACCAGCGCGGGAAGAATTTCTTACAACGAGGCGGATATTTATAAAACGTCCAGAAGATCGAGATTTATACATATTTAAGTTTCTTAATCAGGATCCACATAATGATACAGTAATTCATGCGCATCGGACTGCATTATCTGATGTTATTATAGTAGGACCAGATCGTCGTGAAAAGGAAATAGTTTATGAGAAAGGTATTCAAAAATTTTAGATTTAATTAATTCTGAAGATACACGTGTGTTCGGTAATTTACAAACTCTTTTTTCAGCATTATCACAGAATTATATCAACGATATAAAACAACAGGTAATTGAAACGATACAACACTTAAATACAGTCATCGAAGATTGGTTTTTGCTAACCGAAGTATTGTTTTAGGAGCAACTAATCCTAAATTAGAAGGTAGTCTTAGTGAAGAAGAAAGATTAAGTATTATAAAAGAATACTCAATGTTGAAACAAATATTTCTTGATCATTATAAAATAACAGAAGAACAATTATAAACATTTATGATACCAGGATTTGATACTGTTAAACTAAAAAAAATCAGTCATTGATCTTATTAACGATTATTTTCCAAAAATACTTGAATCATGGAGAAAAATAGTCCCGCCATCGGTTATGCTTAAACATAATAACGATCCATACGGTGGAGGCCGTCACATATCTCCGGGTATTGTTAATATAACATCTACGATCGCAGTCAATCTATTATGTGATGTGATTGATGGCAGCTATCAAGTAGATCTTTCAAAGTCTAGCCAGGCCCAGCAAGGATATATATTATATTCATTTAGTCCTCAAGCGCCACCCGGGTGGTTAATTGTATCTGAGCCAATTAACCCCGTTTATCTACGTGTACATAATCCGTTATTATCAAGGATACATTTCAAACTTACTGACCAAATAGGACACATTTTGGATTTGCGAAATGAGGTTTTAAGTATTAATCTATATGTGAGATCATAGAGCGTTATCGCAAAAAAAAAATAAATAAAAAAAATATCCAAATTTAACTCGGATCAGAATAATTTTTTTTTACTGGGGTAAATCGTAATTATCAGAATCTGGATAAAATATTTATTATTATAATTATAAGTAAATAAACTGTATGCTTCAATTTTGCCAGGGATGTTGTTTAGCCATTATCACATTATCATTTTCACAATGCTGTCTTAACTGTCTTATACGAAAGTTTACAATCTTTTTCTGTTCGTATTCATGAGATAATTCTAACTTAATTTTGTCAATAGCTTGTGAGAGAGGTACAAACAGTTTTACCTGATTATCTGTAACTGTTGCCCTTGACTGTAACATTGCCTGCTGGATAAACTTCATGAATTTATAATCAGATGGCAAAGTATATCTGTTCTCCAATTTCCGTTGTTCTAATGATTCAAAATCACACAGAATTTTTTCAGGATTAAGATCATCAGATATATTTATACCGTTATGCTGTAATTTTTTAATCGCAGAAATAATAACATTAATATTTTTAGAATTCATTATATTATAAATGTTTGTTTAAAATAAAAATAAAATCAGAATAATATTAATAAAATAAAAATAATAGTCCTCTCTGAGGACTGTTTCAAGATGATTATATACATATGATTATGATTATATACATATGATTATATGCATATTATTATATACATATGATTATATACATATTATTATATACATATGATTATGATTATATCTTAATTAAGGACAGCACAAACACAGAATCTTAATTATAGTAGCGTATTTACAGCAAGCATATTTACAGCACAGTTTAACCCCATGTGACCACCTAGGTTGTCAAAGAACAGAGGTCACATATAAACTTAATTCTAAGAACTTTAACTCTAGGACAGCACAGTTACATATAAACTTTATTCTAAGAACTTTAACTCTAGGACAGCACAGTTACATATAAACTTAATTCTAAGAATTTTAACTCTAGGACAGCACAGTTACATATAAACTTATCTTATCTTCTCTACATTCAATACAAATTTGCACACTCTCCCCCATAATCAACCCAGGGAGTGCAAAAGTGCACCCATCATGTGTGGACATGGTGGGAGAGTGTACAAATTTTCTATTGAAACGCAGAAGGTCTGGCTAACGCCCCCACTAAATAAGAAATTTTGGCATCAAATCGCCCTTCGCCGACAGTATACCGGTCACGAGAATCGAACCATGGACCTTAAGTACGAGAATCCAGCGCGTTAGCAATCGGCTACCGGACTTCATTATGTATACATAATGAAAACATTATTATATAGTTAAAGCGCAGGCACTTAAAGTATACAGAATAAAATCACAATTATTGTAAAATGTAGTGTGGATTTCTCAATACAATCACAATTATTGTAAAATGTGAATTTATTTCTAAAATACACTGTTAAATTGAGAAATATATACATAAAACCCGCATTTCTGCCGAGTTAAAAGTCTGTATTCATCAGGCGTTGCTAAGGATACTAAAATAATCCAAAAGTTATATGAACACACATGCCATACTCATTTCTAAAAATAACCTCATGTATACATACATGCATTTTGATCAAGGTATTTGCTGCTGGGCCGCAAAGCGTTTCATAAGAATGTGTAACATTCTAAACGTAAGTATTATTGAGATTTTACACAAACATGAATATTTTTGAGACTTTACATGATTCATAGAGTATTGTGCACATGTGTAACATACAGCATCATTATTTATACAACAACGAAATTATTGAGAATTTTCAATTGTTGTAGGGTCAAAACCCCAGGGGTTCTCTAATTGATTTTCATGATTTTTTGATAAATTTGACAATGACTTACTAAAAACTGATAAAAAATAAGAAATTTTGATCAAAAGTCACTTCATACCATCAAAAAATCAGCAAACATAGGAAACTTTTGACCAAAGCATTTTATAAAATCGAAAAATCATGAAAATCAATTAGAGAATCGCTGGGGGTTTGACCCATGCAACGCTGCAAATCTGACTGATTTTGATTGATTTTTTGGCCATGTTTCATGCAAAAAACAAGATTTTTGACTAAAAATCAACAAAAAACAATAATTTTCGAACAAAATCAACAAAATGATAATAAAAATGCTAAGCATTTCTAAAGATGATTTTATCATTTTATTTTTATTTGCAATATTGTTGAGATTTACATGCATAACTAAATTCATTGGAATGTTTTTACAGTCGAAGTTTGAACAATCAGAGAATGTGATATATATTTTGTGTACTATTAAATTTGAAATATATATCTAATATTACTTATGTGGGTTCCATTTTGACCAAAATTCACAATATATTGCTGTCATTAGCACGACAACTGCAAGATTTACTAAGTTATGCTTGACGGAGTTGTCTCGCTTAATCATCTGATACCATAGGAACATACGCGAATTTGATTTTTCGTCCAAATCTTACTGAAAAAGCAGATTTTGTGATATTATCTGCCACGCATTTTACTGAAGATGGTACTATGTTAAAATATTTACCAGCAGAATTAATTGATTTAAATATAATTTCTTGGCCAGTCTCTGTATTTACAGATTTAACAGCCCTTGCGTATCGTGCGCCGCCAGAATTTCCGAATTTACAATTTTGACTTTGTGTAACAATTCGCAAGTTATCAAGCGAGTTATCAAGTTTATCACCACTGATGTGATCGATTACAAGTCTATCTTTGATTAGTCCAAAATAACACTCAAACACGAACCTATGTGATTAATAACTTTTATTTCCACTGGTATTAAATCTAAAATAACCAAATTTATCAACACTACCGACTGGTTTCTTTAATCTACAGTGCCTAATTACACCATCACGAGATGCTTCATAATTTGTAATAATTGGATGTGTTACAAACTCATTTTGCTCCATTTATATACTAATATTATTTGTTTAAATCATTATTTTGAAAATCTAGCGAGATAATCTTCTTCGGTTTTTATAGGAGATTCACCTGAAGATGTTAAAGTGTTATTTTTTTTTATCGTAATATCGTTTCAGCTCTCTGTACTTTTTACCACCACATTGCACACACAGTTGAGTTTTTCCTCTGACTCCAACACCACACCGCACACACGGTTTTGGTCCTAGATTACCGTGTCTAACGCTTTGCATATGAAAACCGTAGAATTCATTTACGCATACTTTGTTACAAGGAGAAGTATATCCGATCATAAGCCAATTAAATCGATTCTTTGTTTGAATCATATGCAAGTAATTAAAATTCAATTTAAATACATATTTGTCTTAATTATAATAATGCAGGAATTATCCGCAATTAAACCCTCCTCTGTCTCAGCGGGAGCTAGATTTGATCTTGACAGACTGCCGAAATATAAATTTAGTTGTTCGATGCAAGATCTGGCTTTAACGAATAAGGATATAACTAAACGTATCCGTGAAGCCTAAAAGAAATTTCGCGACGATGGTGCGGCTCATGTGTGGTCGACATTCAGAATTGGAAATACTGTCAATGTAATGAAGGACAAACGAGGAAGAGAGATTATTGACTACCTTGATGTTCAGAGATATTTTATTTTAATAAAATTTATTGTAAAGACAGACGATGACACTTGGATTATCCGTGACAAACGTGATTCTGTCCACATGCAGTCAGGAAAAAATATTGTTCTCAGTAAAAATTCCAGACCAGGAATACTTACTGGTATTGACAAACCGTATTACGAACGAGTATATCCTGTGACTGCGGTTGTGTACGCAATATATACGTTAAATAATAAACCTAACGTTGGGGATCTCAAACCTATGAAACTGTCATCGCTGACAGCATCAAGGATAAATAGTGTAGCTGAACGGGTTACAGAACACTTCACAAAGGCGATACGCGGAAACGGTTTAACAGATTTACGACGTAAAAAAATAAATACGTGGGCAGAAACAGTTAAAGATACCGCAGCGTCTATCAGCGACGTTGCTGAGCTGGGAAA
>JAECUM010014575.1:0-20553 GCA_016617855.1 Megalonaias nervosa
TTTTCTTTAAAAATATACTTTTCTTTCTACCACAAACAGCACAAATACTTTTTAGCATTATTTTATTATTTTTTGTTTTTTCCGTCATCTCATCCTTATTTTCTGTTTTAGTTTTACATTTGAGACAATATGTTAACATTATATATTTATAAGTTTAGATAAAATTTATTGCAAGCTTTAGATAGCTTTACAAAAATTAATTGCAATCTCATCATTAGCGTGAGAAGGTTTCTTATCAAACTGCAAAATAAACTTTAAAAAATTAGAATCTCTGGAGTTCTCACCAGAGTTCTCACTCTGGGACATCTGTTTAATGAACATTATACAATAATATCCGCAAGCAGAAGTTCCAATAGGTTGAAGTTGATTAGACGAATAATATATTTTTTTGTATTTTTTGTTTATATATTTTTTTTATTACATCGCTTGGAGGAAGTCCAAACGAGTCAAAATAATTGTTATTATAAACTGCTACCCAATGCGTACCGGATCCGTCATTGAAATCTTGTATATTTATCACACATGAACTTACAACTGACGGTGTTTTTATTGCTGCGAGTTCATCTTTAGAATAAACTCCATGAAATCCAGGAACTGCTTTTAACTTATCAAGTATATCAAAGTTACTTAGCGATGTGATCGTGTTCCCGGCAATGTTAGACCACGTCCGATTCCTAGCAGATTTGGCAGAAGACTTCCAGCTAGTCCTGCTAAAAGTGGAGCGAACGGAATAATTCCTCCTTGTTTTGTTTGATTGCATTTGCATTTTGGTGTTGGTGATTTTGTTTTCTTTTTTTTGTTGGCGATTTTGTTGTTGGTGGTTTTGTTGTTGGTGGTTTTGTTGTTGGTGATTTTTTTTTTCGTTGTGGCATTATAATATATTAATTACATAAAATTCATAATTTTTTTATTCCACTTCCACGAATAATACCACTACCCTCAACAGCTTTTTTTGTTGCGCCAGATATTGCGCCAGACGCTGCTGCTAGTCCTAATGTACCTAATACCGGTAACATTTTTGCAGCTAGTACTGATAATGCCGGACCAAGAAAACCACCTTTAACTATGATATCGTTTGCCATCGCTGTCATTTGTGTGGCACTTAAATTTAAAACAAAAGGTTTTTTGCGATCGTATTTATTTGCTTGATTTTTGGTTAACATTAATTTTGTTAAGGTATCCGTTTTAGCGTGAGAGACGGAGTCTCTTGGATTAATCTTTAATGATACCTGTTTCTGCTTTGCAATAGCAGCTGATAATTTTTTAACTTGACCGTCAGTCAAATATATTTCTTTTACAATATATTTTGTCATCTTATATAACGATTGCAGATTAAACTCAAAGTTGCAAAATTACTAGTAATTTTTAAACTTGTATTGTCATTTTACCTCCAACGGAATCTATCGTAACAAATTTGTCGCTGATCACTAACGCGTATACGTACAACTGCGCTGCTGGAACTTCTCCTAATGTCCAGGTAATTTCAATATCAGCTGTTGAATCAACTAATCTCTCGCTATGTTTGCTAACATCAAAATAAAATATTGGATAAAGTGTACGAAATTCCTCTACTGATATTTGAGATCCGTCTTCGGCATCTTGATATTTTTGTGCTGCGTCGATTAAATACATGTACGGTCGAGTAACATTTTTATTAGCGTCATCTGTAAAATTGCATTCTATCGCTCGTTCTGGATACTGCTTCGAATTTAGTCTAGCATATATTCGTCTAACATTAGCGTGGTCAAATATTGCATTATTTTGTTGTTGGTTACCACGTCTCGCTTGCTGTTGAAATACGACATACAATTGTCTCGGCAGTTGTTCGCTTGATGTTGTTGTAACTCGCCATGTGAAGTCGGTAGTATTTGGAACCGCTGTTTGATATATTTTATGCTGATTAAAATAAATTTTGTTTGTATATTTATCAAGTATACTATTTAATTCTGCCGCTTTTGTGATTGATGGAGTTATACGCGGCATCCACAGCGCAAGTTTGTTTATGATAAACTGTACATCAGCTCCACCTGACCTAAACAGACAGTCGTTTTGTTCTGCCCGATCTAAAATAAGTGTATGCTTAACTCCACGAAATACTTTATCATAATCACGACAAAAGCCAAATATTGTACTTAACGGAAGCATCATTGTAATTTGACGTGATCCTGCTGTAAGTGATCTTCGCCTAACAAAACCTTCATTATAACGTGGATTTTTTACGTCAATTGTGTTGTTGATTAAATCTAACATTGCGACAGCATCTGCAGCTGCTCCTGGTGGAGTTACTCCAATATTATTACAAGCTGCAATAAGTGAGAGTCTCACAACGTCTGCGTTAGCACCTGCAGCTGGTGCAGCTATACCTAGTGCATCTGCATTAACAATAAGAAAAGTTCTTACAATTGGAAGATCTGCAACGGCATCAGCTCCGTGTACTAAAACACCTTTCGAGAAAAATTCGATTGATTCGGCTACACCCTGTCCAGTATCTTTAAACCACATCATGTTCGTTGCAGTTGATCTCGAGTAATCATCGGAAAACGAAATAATATTTAAGATTGTACTTGTAACTTGTAAGTGATTTGAAATATCTTCTATAGTTTGATTAGCTAGTTGATATCGGGCGCTTTTGAATAAACACCAACCGTTATTTATAAGAGTTACTTTTGCTCCAGCTGCAATTGCAGCAGGTGGATTAGCTGTTGTCATAATCTGACCGCGAACTTCTAACATTGCCTTATGAGGCAGTAGAAATGTATCTTCATCTCGAGTATGAAATGTTCTAATACCAGTTTTATTTGGTTCATTGGAATTTTCATCAAGATACTCGACGTACTCAAATTCTGTTACAGTTTTATCAGTTTCATAAGGTTCTGTTAAATTGAGATAATTTTTAACAGACATTTTTATTTATTAGATTACATAAAATTTTATTTCGGCGCTGTTACTTTAGATATTAATTTTTGTATAATCTGCTCGCCTTTCGGTGATAAAAGTTTTTTCGTTGTCGTTATCATAGCACGTTGAATTTCTTTTGTTGGAGCAATTTCTGATATAACTTTTTTTATATCAGATGCAGACGGTGGATCTCCTTTTATTTTATCAGCTATTTTTTGTCCCACTGCAGTTCCAGCAGCAGATGCAGCCCCAGTTGCAAAAGCTTTACCTGCGTCTAGTGCAATTGGTGCAACTTTACGCGCGATTCCAGGAACATTTTCAATAACTTTAGTAAAAAAAAAAAAAAAAAATCCTCCTACTATTTTTCTTCGATAAATTTTTTTTCTCTGTTTCATTATATCTGAGGTTGCATAATTTTTATTATCAATCACGAAGTCGATGTAATGCGCCTACGTAGCACGTAGGTATAAATAATATGTAACAGTTTCGTTATTCATATCTATTTGTCTCCCCGACTGGTCTGTTAATTGCATTGTGATGCTTGTGATTTGATTCTCAACTATAAGCGGATAATAGATAATATGCATTGGATTAATTTGCATAATAGATCACGGCGGAACTCCTGGTGAGAAACTGTAAATTGTTTGTCCGTTACTACCTTTTGATGTGTAGGATCCAGATGCAATAGAACAATTAACAAGTATTGTGTTTACTTCTGTTATATTTACTAGCAGTTCACCGTCATATGTAATAGCCTTATCAAGAGCACTATAAACTTTACCAGTGAATCCTAACAGTTGTGAAATACTTTTTTCTCTTGGTTCAAAACCGATAGTCATATTTCTCAGTGTCATCCTAGCTCGTAATGTGTTATAATTCGCTGCCAACTCGAAATTATCAGCCACACCACCAGCTTTTGTTATTATTTCTTTTATAGCTATGTTTAGATCAGAAATGTTATAAGCTCCTTGTGGAATTTTTAATCTTCTTGTTATAGATATTGGAGATGTTGTAACCGGAATAAATGAAATTTCATCATTAACATCAGTTTTCACATTAGCTATGGAATTCCAGCAAGTGCAGGAAATTAATCCAATCTCGTATTGTTTAGCAGGATCTAGTTGTATTGGCGGATTGTAATTTACTGAAAAGTTTGCGCTATTTTCTGTCGTTTGATTCGAGTCTAGCAATAGTGTTGTTAACATTGTTATTTATTATATTTTTATAAAATTAAATCGCCTAGATTAAGTCCTTTGATTTATATTAAATCAAGGTGTAAAGTTTCATATTCGTCAGATGTTAATAAATTTTCTGATCTTAGATGATCAAGTATATCAACAATTTCATTGTCAATTTCAGCACTAACATTACCAGCTTCCTTTGATGATATTAATAGCATTAATCTACCTATCATTTCAGAGGTTGATGTAAATATTTTTACACCTTCTCCAGTTTTTATTTTTCTATTTTTTTCGAGTGTAATAAATTTTCTTTTAAAATTCCACCCCTTACCAAAAGGTTTTTCTCTGCTATTTTCTGCTGTTTTTTTAAACATCAAAGCAATAATATTATTTCTCATTTTATCATAAAGTTGTTTCATATAATCAATTTCTGTAGCCGTATTTATTTCATTTTTAGCAGCAATTCCATCTCTTATTATTTCATCTAATTTATTGATTAATATTTGATATTCTATATCAGTCCACTTATATATATTATCAATATTTTTTATATCAATATCTTCTATATCAATATTTTTTAAAAAATTATCATAATCATCATCTGTTATTTTATTATTTGATTTTTTTATATAATAAAGTCTTTGCTCTTCAACTTTTAAAAACCTTACAGTAATATCACTAACTTTTTCTTGTTCTTTTTCAATATACTCTATTTTTCCTGATATTTCACTTAAAATATTTTTAATTTCATTTGAAGTTAGTTCTGCTAATTTTCTTTCAAAATAAACCGGATCATTGATCAGCTGGTTTAGTTCAGCTTGTTTATCAGCAGGATTATTAATATCTTTTACAAGTGCCTCAGCTAACTTTCTTTTTTCCTCATCAGATCTAGCAATAATTTTTACAGCAGCTGCTTCTTGTTGTTCTTTAACTAATCCGACTAAGCCTTTTTCTTGTAGTTGCTTAAGTTCTTCTTCTGATAGTGGTTTAGTTTCAGGTTGTTTCCCAAGAATTGCTTCAGTAACTGGTTTGAGAATTGTAGCTGTTGTTTCTTCAGCAGTTATTTGTCCACGTCGTGCTTGCTGTACTCGCTGCTTAAATGCTGCTTGAGATTGAGCAAGTTTTTTTCAGATCTTCTATATGTTTTCTATATTGTGCTCGTTTGTCCATAATTATTATATATAAATTTTATAAAATTAAAACGCCTTACTGTAAGTAAGTGTCAATACAACAGCGAAACATTTTAGTTGGATCATATGTAAGTTTATCAAATAAGAAGAAGTTATATTTATCTTTTGTAGCTTTATGATAAAGTTCGATAAATTTATCTTTTGTTACGTCACCGCATTGTTCGTTCGCAATATTTCTGACGTCAACATTGTCCAATCCCGGAAATAATATAAAACAACCGGTATTTCGCCTAATAAATCTGTCAACATTATAAAAACCTTGAGCTAAATAAATAGAATTACACTTTTTATTTCGCGACAGTGAAAAATATGATCTTATTTTGTTCATCTCCGTATTATTTAGCGGAATATCATCAAAAACTATTATCTTATCTTCAGATGCATCAAGTTGATTAACTGGAATAAGATCTTCTGGCTGTCTGATCATAAAAAAATCTTCACCAGCATTAAGATTATCACGAAGTTTGTCATTATATTTACTTAGTTGCTCGTACTTATCTTGCTGTGGATTAATTGTGTAAATATAAACTCGATCGTAGTTAAAATTATCATTGAGAAGTAAGTTCATAATCAAATTCGTTTTTCCTGATCCAGTTCGCCCAATAATAAGATAATGACAATCTGTAAGTTCATTGTTATGTTTATGTTTCACCAACCGCTTGGTATCAAAGTTTAATATCGACGCCATCGTTGTTATATAATTTTATGTAATATTAAACTAAATAATGTTAACAATTTTATGTAAAACAATAAATAATGAGCTATTATACAAAATTTGGAACATTAAGAGGAGATTTATTGACTGAAGGTTATCAAGTTAATTTATATAAGTACGCAACTATTGATCAGCTATGAAATGAAATTGATAATTTATTAAATCTCACAAGCGTAGATCCAAATGAAGTTGTTATTTTCCAGGATAAACAAGGACGATTAAAGACAAGTAATATACAACTACCAGATGTACTTCTACGAATTCCTGCTGCGGTTGTTGATAATATTGTTACCTTTACAAATCAAGGTAAGATACAAGATTCTGGTAACTCGATTAATGATTATGTCAAAAAAGCTGGTGATTCATTTACTGGTAGCATTATTATGAACCAGAACAAGATTACATACCTTGGAAACCCAACTGAGGACGATGACGCCGCAACAAAGAAATACGTCGACGATCAAGAATCTAAGTACGTATTGATCAACGGTGGCATAATGCGTGCATTTCTTAATATGAACAATAATGGCATTACTAATCTCAGAAGACCAGAGACGGATTTTGATGCAGTTAATAAAAAATACGTTGATGATAAGGAAGTTCTAATCAGTAATGAAATAACAGCACTCAAAAATGAATTTCTTAATCACGTGAATATGTTTTTAAGTTTTCGTAGAAACATAAACACACTTAAAAATGAATTTTTTGGAAGCCCATCAAATGTTGATATAAAACTTAATGATATTAATAAAAAATTAATTGATATAGAAGCAAAACTTAATAATATATATACAGAAAAATAGAGTTTAGAAAATGATATTAGTGAAATTAATAAGAAAATAAATCAATATACAATCCCCCCACAGTTCGATTGAAAATATTATATACACAGTAGCATCAGGATCATCAATGTGGACACACAAAATAAAACTATCAAATATACCGCAGAAGTCACTGGTATTTATAGATAAAACATAGTAATTAATTACTTAATCAAACCAGAACCAATATTTTTTGTAAATTAATATTATATAATGAAAAAATATATATTTGATTTCAATCACATTTCAAAAGAAATTCCAAAACAAGATGTGGATGCTCTAATGCAATATTACAAATTTTATCATAAAAAAACTTTGGTGTGTGAAAAAATGTTACAAATATTATACCAAAATACTTCGAGTAATATCATATTTACCGTTGTTATTGACCGGATCTGGTATAATTTCAAGTGGTGCATCATTAAACCTATTTTTGCTAATATTATCAGGCATTGGTGTTTCTCTTGAAACTATATGTAAAAAGATAGAACCTAAACTCACGATTAAAAAAAATAGTTGTCGAACGGCTAGTATTATCTATAAAATATTACTTGATCAGATACGATCTTACTTGCGGGGTATAAAATATGATATGGACGATTTAATACGCGAGTTTTGTACTATTGACAGTATGTTAACAGATATTCTACCAATGAGGGTTAATAAGTATGAAAAAGATTATCAAAACAAGTATGATATAACATAAAATATTATCTAAACAATAAAATAATATCACTTACCTTTCTCTCTTTGTGAATATCCACCCAAATGTTAAAAATATCACAAGTGTAATAATTCCGCATGATCTTTCGCACTGGTCAAACTCCTGCAGACTGATTTATAAAGCGCGTTTTGCCTTTTATATGCTTGCACTCAGTATAGTTCGAGAACATTCTACGCATGCGCATTACGTACTGAAAAATTACACAATGTCTGTTACTCATGCAATAGTTATTCTTGTATGTTACCTGTGTACCTGACTTCCTTATTAGGTAAATAAGTGGCTATATCTTCTACTGTTATGCTCGATAAGTTACCTGTGTATTTAACTTCCTTATTAGGTAAACAAGTGCTATATATATATACCTTATTAGGTAACGTAGTTAAAGTTTATGTGTAGAGGGGGGGGTAGTAAAGGGGTGGGAGTAGTAGTAAAGGAGGAGGCCGATTCGGGGGAGGGGGTGGGGGTGGGGATTGGATGCGTTGGGCTAGAATCGGCCTTTTCCTTTACTACTTCACCAAGACAAAATTCTATGGTAAAAAAACTAGTACCAAATTTACTCGATAAGAAAAATTATGTTTTGCATTATAAAGATTTAAAACAAGCAGTAGATGCCTTGTGTTGAGGAAAGTTCATAGAGTTTTAAAGTTTAATCAGTCACCTTGGATGAAAGGTTATATTAACTTAAACACTTCGAGAAGAGCTGTAGCGAAAACCGATTTTGAAAAAAACTTCTTTAAGCTTATGAACAACTCCGTTTTTGGTAAGACGATGGAAAATATTAGAAAACGAGTAAATATCGAGCTAGTTAATGATATCTACCGCAGGAATAAACTTGTGTCAGACGATGATTTTGTTAGTATGAAAATTTTTAATGAAAATCTTGTCGCGATACAAAGAAGAAAAACAAATCTAAAACTAAATAAGCCAATTTACGTTGGAGCTTCCGTGTTAGATTTATCGAAGTGGCTCATGTACGATTTTCATTACAATTTTGTTAAAAATCAGTGGCCGTCAAGTAGATTATTATTTACTGATACCGACTCGCTCGTGTATGAAATCGAATGCGAGGACGTCTATCAGGATATATACGATAATCGACATCTGTTTGATCTTTCCGATTACCCTCGTGACAGTAAATTTCATGATGACATAAATAAAAAGGTTATTGGCGTGTTCAAGGATGAAATGAACTCGAGCATCATCATAAACTCGAAACAGATGTCATTATCAAACGCGGATTGAGTAATTTTGATAACAAACGTTATTGCGAAAATGGAGTAGATATATTTGCATTTGGGTATTGTTTTGATGATAGATCTATACTCGATATTATATTCGATGACTAGGTATGAAATTTTATGTAAACAATAAGAATAATGTTTGAAAATTTGACAGTGACAAATAGCTATAATAGCAAGATCAAATATCTAATGATAGACGGCAAACAGTTGACAGTTGAAATTAGTAATGAAATATCAGGTATATGTTTCAGCGGCCGTGACAAGCTAAAACTTTCACTTATTAGATCTGGTGACAGCGAGTATTTCAATTACCTTGAACAACTGAGCCAGAAGTTATCAGCAGGATTTAAAAACTTTCATGATCCGATAAGTCAACAAAAATATACTAAACTTACCATCAATCTCGATCGGTCAAAAGTATATTTTATCGACAAAAAATATCCTCTTAACAAGCCGCAAATAAAAGATTTGTTCGAATGTCGTCGCTGTGTGAGCGGCAAAGTAAAATTCTGTCTCTATTCTCGCGATGATGAAATATTTCTAATATCAACGGTTGAAACATTGATAATTGGTGATGAGGTCTAAACTTTAGAAATAATGTTTCACTTACCTTCTTTCTCCAGCGAATAAATCCTACGCGTAATTGAAGGGGGTAGAGGTCTTGAGCTAGAAATGTCCTGGCTAAAAACTGAAAGTCTTTTTGGGATAGGGGTTGGTGGGTCTCCGAGATGGTAATTTGTATTTGTTTGGAGGGTCTCCGAGATGGTAATTTATATTTGTTTGGAGGTGGGTAAAGGTCTTGGATTATATTTGAGGTAGAAATCTCCTAGCTAAAAACCATAAGTCGTTTTGGGATAGGGATTGGTGGGTCTCCGAGAAGGTAATTTTTATTTGTTTGGAGGGTGGGGAGAGGTCCTTGAGATAGAAGTCTCCATTTCCCTTACTACTAAGTTTGCCAGTTGTCAACTAGGTCAGAATTTGGCGTGTCGCTAAGGTTTCGTTTACTGTAAAGTTGTAATATTTTCTGCTCAATTGTGAAAACGGCCAAACTATATTGAAGCTTTGTGCATCACATATGTAATGTCAGCGCTTGTTAAGAAGAGATTTTTGGTCCGTTAAAGTGCATTTGAGTTTCGTATCAATACTAAAAGAAAGTAAAGGCAAATATACACTCGTGATTTAGGGCAAATTCTCAAGAATAAGAATCACAATGAAATGTCGAACACATCACCAAGTCCATTTATTCTGTTTTTATTAATTGAATATCTTCACAGGAATGGTTTATTTTTTTTTAGCTTTTGTTTGTCTAGAATACATGAATTTCTTTCCTGGAATTCGTGGGGTTTTTTTCTGTTTCTTCTGAACGCTCCTCCTTTTCCGTTTTTATTTGGACAATCCGAAGACCATCTCCTTTTTTCCTGACATTGATTACAGTATTTTCCCTTTTGTCTCTTTTTATCTCCTGTCTCAAGGGTTCCTTTTTCTTTGACGTTGTGGAAGCGTCTGGAAACCAGTGTCCTTTGAACAAACATTCCGTGATCTTTACTTTTCTTTCAAGAGGATTAGTCAGTTGTTAAAAGTGTATATTTTAATGACAGTCTGTAAATCTCCTACGAAAAGTGCCATCTGTTGTGGCTCTCCCATCCTCAGATTTGCACGAGTTTATTATCTTTGGAAAAGGGGTAATCTTTGTATAGATAGTGAGGTAACCTATTCAAAAATTTGAATCAACATGAAACAATTGCACTTTCCCAAGGAGAAGATAGGAACCAAGCAAAGACTACATTATATTTCGCCCAATACCCTGGGAGATGTGTCGACAGAAGAACACGCTATCGAGCTTGAAAAGGAATTGATATATCCTGATCCATTACCTTCTACCTCCTCCACTAGACCGAGAGAGTCAAGATCAGCCAAGAAAGAAAGACTTTCGGTAGCTCCTGAAGATTATTTGAAAATTAGAGCTACCAATAACGTGACTACCAGAAAACGCAAATTGACTGGCTACATTTACACAGTCAGATTTAAAGTGTTGAAGTCTCAAGTTCTGTTGTTTTCATTACAGACTTACTGGGGTGAATGTTAGGCGAATTGAAAAGATACTGCCAAGTTCAAGATGAAGATCATTTGAGTCTATACATCACTCACGACGGTTTGGAATCTCCTGTGTATATCGAGCTTAGTACATCCGAAGAAATTCCAAAATCTTGGACAACATTTAGCACGTCCAACAGCCCATCGATGTGTTTGACATAACCGATGGAAAAGCTTCTCTTCATATAACACAATTTTCACCCACAAAAGGCAGCGGCGGAGGACACAAAGTTGTATCGGTGTATCAATTTCCCAATACCTAATGTAGTATCGTCCAGATTGACAACGATCCGACGAGTTTGTCAATGTCATCATTGCTGCTTACTTGAAAGCCAAAGCAAGTTTAAAATTGTATTCCATCTTGCAATGTTTATGAGATTGAGTCCCTTATTTTGATACCAATAGTTTCGTGTACATGGACAGATTTATAATTGAAGATGAACGTTTAGGATCATGGACGTATGAAGATCTGGAAAAGACTATTCTGAGTTTTACTAGTGGTGAATTGCAACTACCACTAACGACACCAAAAAATCAACTTTATACTAAATGTAAGATAAAAGAACAGACATTGAATTATCGTTCGAGTCAAGAGGTCAATGTTGGCGTCTTCAACGAAACTTTAAAATCAGGTCTAGATGAAGACTTTCGTGTAAGAACGGTGGATCCTCACAACGTTGTCCATTTGTTAGATCACCAAATGGTCAATACATCTTTCATCGATTAGAAACGCGTACGATGCCCCGACGATTACCAGTAGTTACCTTATTAGCGTACCAATCTCCATAACAATGTTGTAACAAATTGTTACGTGACAAGGGCTCGTACTCAGTAACAAATAAAAGAGTGAAAGCCAACAAGCTTTGTATATTCTAACAAAATAATTTATTTCCCTAGAAAACAATGTGAAAATTGTTAAATAGGACTTACGGTTTGTGAATATAATCCAAAATTTAATCCTAAGAATGAAAAACACAAGTCCTATCACTAAATAGTTCTATTAGAATCCAAGTTCGAATCTCGACGACACACAAATATGGAAGGCGATGACGTCAGATGTGGTTCAATGTACGAATATCAACAATTCCTCAATTGAATCACAGTTTTTGTTTCCGAATAATTCCAAAATAAATTTCCATGAATATCTTTCAGAATTTTTTTAATAAGAAAGTCATCTTGTTGAGTTTCCAGGAGAATAAATTATTAAATCCAAAAATCAGATGAAAAACAAACAATGTGGCAACAAATAAAAATAACACCTTGTTCCTTCAAGATATTAAAACTACTCTCCCAGAAGAATATTAAGAATGCGTATTTAAATCCCCAAAACATCATTTCAAGTCTCGCGAGATGGGTCATGTGGTCTCTTACTACAAGAAATCCATCACGTATGCCAGTGTAACCCCACTTAAAAACCAATCATAAATAAACGTTGTTTACACATGGTGATCACGCAAGGAAAGTATGGCCCTGATACTGACCAATCATTTTAACTGCCTGTTTACGTTCTTGACAGCCCGAGACGAACTAGGTTAACTAAAAACAATTCTCATGTAACACTTTTACGTCTTAAATAAACAACATTTGCTAAAAGAAAATATCGAAGAATTTTGAATCCTTTCAATAATCATTACAATAAAATGTAATGAAACAAAAATAAAATAAAAAAAGAATTTTAAAACTAACACACAAGCAATTTAATTAAATATACGTAACAAAATAAAGAAAGATCATTCTAAGTACAAATGTTCATGACTGTTTATGAAGAACGATGAAGAATTCGACGCAGAAACAGAGTGGTGGATACAGCGCAGACTTAAAGTGTAAAACAAACCGAGTGATACGTTGTACTCTGTAACCAGAATGGTACTTACCCTGAGCCATAAATGATGCAGCACGACCATCCCGCTCTAATATCGACAGCAATTAAGTTCTTGCACCTATCTATGGATCTCACCCTGCACTCAAAACCCACACGGAAAAGCACTAGCTACGGATTTACAAATCAAAGAAGAATATACCTTTCCTGCTGCTTTGCCTGGCTATTATGACTTTGACAGTCGATTGAACACGTTCAAAAATGGCATAAAGATTTAGATGTATTAACTGCACCCATGTCTTAACCAAAGCTGGATTTGTTTACTTTGAACGAGGACAGTGTTTCAGTTGGTGTGTAAATATGCACGAATGTCGATATAAAGATCTAGCTTTCCATGGTCATGCCAGATAGTATCCGTGTCGTCACCACTACTTTCCCTTGGCAGGCCCTCATGGGCTATAGTTTACCTTTGGAGCTACGAGAATAAATCTAAAGAGACTTTGTATAGATTCAAGTAAAACGCAGAAAGATAATTGCATCATCTGAGACACAGAAATTGTAACCACTGATATAATAAAATAAAGCTAATTAGTTTGAAAAATGTTCAAATTGTCAGACTTTGACCAGCTACTTCATGTATCTTGCAAGATTTTGAATATCACAACT
This sequence comes from Megalonaias nervosa, assembly GCA_016617855.1. Classification (NCBI taxonomy): domain Eukaryota; kingdom Metazoa; phylum Mollusca; class Bivalvia; order Unionida; family Unionidae; genus Megalonaias; species Megalonaias nervosa. The sequence continues at coordinate 13,350 of JAECUM010014575.1, forward strand.
TCTACCAGCAAATATTGGAGTGATACATATAATTCCGTGGAACGAGGTCCAGAAAAAAGATTTATGGCTTAGAGTATTGCGAAAAATACGGTTAAAAGAAGTATCGCTTCTAGAAGAGATGTCTTCATCACGTCTGACGTGTGAGATCATGACTGAATTTTTTTAAAAGTGCATTCATGTAAATGGACAGTTTCAAATAATATATTCAGACTAGACCACTGGAACTGCAATAACGCATTTACAGAGAGTTTGTAAAGATTCAAATGAAACCACCAAAATAAATCAGAAAATAAATTGCATCCAAAATAGCATAGAGTTTGTAATTATTGGTATCCAAATGCTATAAAAACAATAAAAAAAAAAAAAACGATTATTTTGAAGATATTCAAATTGTCAGATGTTGATAAATTCAGAAGACGTAAAAAAGCTAACCATGCCACAAATATCATTCCGTTGAAGGAAGTCAATGACAAGCTTCAAAACCAACTACATTTAAACGAACCGATTCCACATTACGAGACTATTCCATTGAATTTTGTACGACGTGTTGTATGTGTGTTAGTGAATGCATTTCTTGGATTTAGTTTACCAGCACATTCTTTGTTGCTAATGTGTGAATACTATATGCAAAGACATGGCCACCAAACCTTTATGTACTTAAAAATTCATTGTGTTAAAAGTGCTACGAATAGTGATGTATACGAGTTGTGTTCTTCTGTTTTAAAAAGACATTCCTTGTACTTTATCTGCTCTTCATAGTTACCAAGAAGCGTGTATACCAAGCTGGTTACATCAACATAGTTACCACTGGAAGGATGTACGTGACTTGAATTCTTGATTTCGATGTTTGGAAACAAGAGATTGCTGATTATACCCAAGACATTATGTGCGACTAACGAAATAAAGAAAAACATGAACTTTGACATGTGAATAGTTTTATAGCTACATTATGAAAAATAAATTAAATGTAACAAATGTAATGAGTCATTTAGGAATACTCAAAATTTCAAACATAAGTCAATAGTTATGGCTATATCTTAAATTGTTAAAGTGATTCAGGAAGAATTAGATAGCCAAAGTTGAGAAGCACTCTATCCTCGCCAACCTTTCAATATTTTGATTGCCGGCTCGATTAGTTCAGGCAAAACTTGTTTAGTTCAGGCAAAACCGAAATTGTTGAACGTGTGAATGAACACAAATTACTTTTGTTTGATCCTCCTCCACAACATATTATGTGACGTTACAAAGAGTGGAATCGGCTCACACAATAAATAAGAAATTCAAAGAGTATCCATTTCGTTTGTAGAAGGGATTCCCCGAGAAGATGTAGGTATCGTGCCTGACTGTAGTCAGCCAAATCTTGTCATCATCGATAAATTGTTAGGAAAAGAGGAAGTGGAAATTACACTTTGGATTACACGAGAAGGACATGATCATAATGCCAGTATTATTTGCATTACTTAAAATTTATTTAATAATACAAATAATATCGCACGATCAGTCACAAAGCTCGTTATCTACTGCTGTTTAAAAGTCCAAATGATACATTCTTAGCTTCAGTCGTTGGTAAAGAAAAAGATTGCTGACTTACGAGTATGACGATGCTACTCAATAGCCACATGCTAATCCTCGATCTTAAAGCTACCATTCCAGATTATTTAAGATTCGTACTAATTGGTTTAAAGACTGGTCTCACGACGGAGGTCCAGTTATTACACGTATAAACAAATTATAAGAAAAGCATCATTCGCTTCTTTTCTTTCTGACAGTATTCAGCATGACTTCCTTTGAATCACATCCTACTGCCAAACTCATCAGTGGCGAAGGAAATGTACGAATGCTTTCATATTTGTTACATGATAGTATCAAAGACATTTTATAGCGTTTTAGTTTGACAGCACACCATTTATTTCAAGGTGTCGTTCACATTCCACGTCAAACAAAACTTTTTTGAAAAACAAAAAATAGCTTTATCACAAATAGCTGATAGACGAATCATACTCAAACAAAAACAACATAAAACGAATCATCCCGAAATCAGGTGGAAGTGGATCTTTAGGAGGCGTCATTATTCATTAACGTTTACAATTGGATCCAATAGGTACGTTTAATAAGCAAAGCATTAAAGACAAGCAAAAGGAGGAGAGGGGACAATGAGTTTACATTCTAAGAAGAAATCTCAAACAAAGATACTCTTTCAATAAAAAGAGGTGCTGCCGCTATGAAACTCGCACGTACTCAACCTTGATCAATAATCATCTCTTCTGCCTCTATTCAGCGTCGATTAATGATGATGTCAGCCAGACCTGATTTTAGAGAAACGTTCCCCAATATGATGAAATAATGAAAACTCATTTGTAAAGAAACTTCTACTTCTCCAGTGGCGTTTTCTATTGCTCCAGCAGTTGCTGATGCAGCCGAGATGGGGGCATTAGAGAGTTTACTGGATATATCCAAACGAGAACTGATACGATTTAGTCCGTTGAAAACACCTCGTTGTCGAGGTATGCCCATATTCATCTTGGCACGATGAATTCCTCTATAAATGTCGATGTGCTGAATAAAATTCTCATCATGCTTGCTTCAAAGCAAAAATTCACAAATATCACGCCTTTATCGGCAAAGTCCAAAGAGACGATCCAGAAAAGGAAAGAGGGTCTTCATACTCTTTAAGTTAAACATTGGGATGTTGTCTCGATACTTACCAAATCTAATGCTCCGATATGAAATAAATTATTCAAAAAGCAACAAGAAAAAAAAATCATCGAATATTTGAATGTTATTTGTACGTTTTGAAGGAACGGTTCCTTTTTCCAAGATACAGAAATAGAGATTGGGAAAAAACATCTTCGCGTTCGTCGACAAATGGTGTAAAATAAAATGCCAATCAGTCAAAAGAAAAATGTGCTCTTTCAACAAAGAATATATCTATCCATGTTGATAGGACCGTTGTTAAAGTACATGTAGCTGCTCCCTTGTTAGGCTTCTTGGGCCTCTTTAAGGAGCAGTGATGAAGTGAAGAAGATACAAAGGACATACCTATCACACCTGCACCCTTGGATCAAAAGATGAAAATTAACTTAAGTTCCTTAAAATGGTGGATGGAACTACACCGTTGGAACAAACAACAGATATCCTACTTACCTCCAAATCCTAATCTCACAGAGATGTCACATTTACAAGAAGAGTTACAATCGTTGGTGGATTGGACAGATTTGTCAGAAACAAAAAGATTGCAACGGTACAGACTACTATTGCAACTTCTTAAGCTGTTTCTCATAAAGCAAACTTTAGATGAAACGGCTGAACCTACTTTTAGAGATTTCAAGAATATCATGAAAAGCGAAAAAATACAAAATAGTAGCAAAAATAATGATAGACAAGGTCACATGGTTGTAAGAAGATAAAAAAAACAAACAATTACAGTGTTTCAAACTCAGGCTGCTCAAACACCTAATGTGGTAGCCTTGTGGTCACCTTCCAATTCTCTGAGACGTAAAGAAGCTATTACGAAGCAAAATAAAAAACAACAGCAAATCCCAGACTGAATATCTATACCTTGAGAATACCTACAGTGTATTTTCTTAATGCTTAACCTCTCGTCGACAGGATTTTGCTATTTTCAACGATGAGTCTGGGAAAGAACTGTACAAAACTAACAGACGTGTATTGGTTGATCACCAGCCACCCTTTCTCATCTAAAATTTGATTTTGCCGACGCCAAAATGATGTCCATCACTTTTTATTCCACTCTGTTTGCTGTTCTGGGTGGAAACATATCTCTCTTCCTTACCAAAGACATCAGCAACAACGACCGATTTTGCATATATTGTAGTTGTCCTAATGAATTAAACGAAAGACTGAATTTAATGTTCGTATTCTCTGATGTTGAATAGAACGTAATAAGAAACACAGTTGCTCTGTTGCTAGGAGGCATTCCCTTCAAAGTGGATTCTACCTTTGTTGCAACTTAGCCATACGACACGCTAATCTTACCCACCAAAACATAAGAGTATAAGGTGGTCCAAAGCCCAGACCATCAAGCCCTGCTGCACAAAGTAGCAACATTTGGTACATGAAGGTAACTTAGCTATAGAACCCGCTAGTCTAGCCTCAAAAATAAGTAAGAGAATAAGGTGGTAAAGGTCACAGACCGCCAGGGCCCACTGCACAATGCGGTAACTAACGGTTAACAATCCCCCAAATGCAAAAGTAAGCGCTGACACCACAAGATTCGCAAAACAAACTCTGCGCTATTAATAATTAGAAATTATAAGATGGCCAGTAACCCCAGCCATCAGGACCAGCCACATTAGATGGCACCGACTAAATGAAATAAAAGCTCAAACAATCCAACATAGAGGTGCAGATGCTTGCAAATTTAGGAAAGTCTTATTACTGCAAACCTCGGTGTGACCCGATACACAATATAACTCTTTCTTCTCAACTGAAATCTACTAACAAATCAGCACTAAGTATAGAGATCCTTTATTCCAAATTCATTATCCAGGTGCAAAACAGCATCATTAATTTTTGGGAACAAAATAATCAAAATTCACAACCCGGGATCAACAGGAGCCATCCAATGATATCAAGGCACGGCACTCCTCCATTACCTCGTCCGGACATGATTAGTTGAGAAGTGTGCAGTGCGTTCAATAGAGCGTCGAGCAGGTGCCCCGCACCAGTTCGACGAATAATCAAAGAGTACGCTTTGCGTTGAGTAATCAGACGTACATGACCGAAAGGTCGAAAGTATCTGTAATAAAGATCATCACCATCGGTTTTGCCATTCATCGTCGATCCTGTAACTACTAAGATAAAGAAAGAAGACTATCTATCCGGCACTGCCGAGTGGGAAAATACAGCGAATCCATGTGCTTAATTAACAGAGTAGATTACCTCATAGGTCGAGTGGAAGAAATGAAATAATATACTAACAAACTCAACCTGAACATGGAGTTCATCGCTTTTAGGTCAGCCAAACAACAGATAATGGAAGTAATGGAGGAAAAAATAGAGAAAATCATGAGAATGGTGAGCGTAGGAAAAGAGAGCAAGGGAACAAGAGAGGATGGAAAGAGATTTTCAGCTCATCAGTCAAAACTGAATGAGGGTACAGAAGAAGCTCAGGCAACGGGGAACAGAAGAACAGCAACAACTGCAAAAATAGTCGGTGATTCCACAAACAGAACATTAGTGAGATAGAGACAAATGGACTGATTTTAGGATCGCTCTTTCTATCAATCATTGGGGCGAAGATCGGTGGAAAGAAAGATGTGCTGTATTGAGAGCCTTGCGGCTACTAATCGAAAGAGGTGACTAAAAATGGGCCCTTTTTAGGACCACCCAATTCTCTTAAAAACAGAGGTACTTCGCACTCATTGCCAATATTTGTGTTTGTATGCTTATCTATGAATATTCACAAAAGCTAGAATTTACACCTTCTTGTGTTTGTGGGTATAGTGTATGTATATAAACACTCCTGCCCATGCTTTTGTTTGATAGTGTGTCATTTCATCACCTTTCTTTTACGTCCCACCACTCTTGCGTGATAGTATGTTTACGTGTTTGTAAGTAAAATGTGTATAAGCATTCCTTCCCGTTTCGTTGGCTAGTAAGTGTAAGTCTTGTTCATTTCATCTGCGAGTTGATGGTATATTGTGGGGTATTAGATAGTAAAGACTAAGTGTTTGTCACTACACACGTTACTATAGTGTGAGGTACTGGTAACTACGCATGGCGTGTTGGATAGCAAATACCTAATTGGATAGAATATAACTAGATGCTTGATAGTAGATAATGAGGTGTTGGATTGTAGATAACTAAGTGTTGGATAATATATAACTAAATGTGGGATGGTAAATAACAAGGTGTTGGATAGTAGATAACTAAATGTTTAATAGTAGAGTTGAATAGTAGATAACTAGAGGTTGGAGAGTATATCACTAGGTGTTGGATACTAGAGGATTTGGTGTTGGGTAATAGACAACTCTTTGTCATTAAATTTCTCCTTATGTCCCATTGTGACACACAATGTTAAATTTCCCTTGTTCACCATAAATATTTCAACATTGAGGAGAAACATTTTTAAGACTACATTTTCGTTTGTGCCCCATATAATCGAATATCGTCCAACAATGTTAACTTTCCCTTGTTCCCCACATGGTCCAACAATGTAAACCTACGGCGTAATGTTAATTACCCTTTCTCCCCATATCAGCCCACATTATTACCAATGACTCGTCAGCTGTTTAGGTTTGATTTAAGAAAACACTTCCCCAAGTACTTATTGACACCGCACTGTAAGGAAAACTGTTTGTAAAGCAGTTAATGGAGACAATGCGAGTTATTCGACATAGCTTTGTTTCACTGCGATGAGTCTCTAAATGTATGTTTTACAAACCAATATTTGTCAGATTTCTTACGCAAGTTTTTAACACTAAAACCTGACTGAACTTCAATAGTTGTGTTTACAAACTATGGAAACGTATGTTAGATAAACGCTTTCCAAGTGACATTAAAAACTTGTTGGAGAGAAAAGCTTACTGGTGAACAATCGCGTTCGAGACCAACATATAAAAGGAACCTTGGTAAAGTAATTGAGAAAATACATTCCAATGTATACTGAAAACATTTTTGGGACAAAACCTCTTCAATGAACATTTGAAAGATATTTCGGATAACATCTGTAGCAGCAGCAGGAAGGTTGAACAGACCACTTGGCTGAATCGTCATTTGTCTAAAACATAAGGTTCCTACGTAGGCTGAAAAAACAATGTCAATAATTCTAAACCAAAGTCTCTAACCGAGACTATTTCCGTACAGTTGAAAACGGATAATAAATCGTTTGGGTTAGCTCATTTTTGTTATTTTATTGTTGATTTTTTGTTTTTATTTTATAGTGCGTTTCGTTTACTAGCCGGGTCACTCAGTTTTGGTTGTTCACCCTTCCTGCTGCTATAATCAACCAAAGATTTTATCCAGACCTATACGATATCTAGATCTTGGGTCATGTAAATTTATTGTAATAAATCCGAACGGAACAGCTTGTGCTTTGAAAAGAAGTTTTTAAACTTAATCATATCCATATCCCCTGAACACCAAGTATAATAAATATTTTGTAAGGTATAATTATCTACTCCATTAAACACAACTAAAATATTGCAGTTATCTCTGATCACTTTTGGAATTTGTGTATATC
>JAECUM010014577.1:0-60482 GCA_016617855.1 Megalonaias nervosa
TATATATATATATATATATATATATATATATATATATAGATAGATAGATAGATAGAGAGAGAGAGATAAATAGATATACAACATTGTTATATACATTGACAAAATTCTACTGAGGGTTTTTCAGTAGACTTGGACTACTGGTTTATTTGTATTGTTAGGTTTTGTTTTATTTGGTTAATACCATGCTAAAGATTATGGACAAAATGTTTAATTACGCAGCAGATCTTTCATACCATGATATTTAAGCGTTCTGGACACAGAGAACCCATTCAATTTCCAGACATAGTAATGCTAATATTTTGATAAATTACTCTACGTTTGTGGTAAGATCCGGGATAAAAATATGAAAATGATATGCTGCACACATCGTTTTTGACATTGTCTTGTACGTGCGCATTATAAAAGCCTATTTAAACCTTAGTGAGATCTTTACATTTACATATAGTATTTTCTCCCAGGCGAGAGCGATAAAATAAAATTGTTTTTAGGTTCATGTTAGGTAATGCATACACTTATCTGTACGCTGAAACAATATATTTCATTTATCAGGTAATTTTCATTCTTTTCAATGCGGTATTTAGTATACCATGTAGTAATTGAAAGGCGGTTTCTCTCTCACGGACCCAATTATTCACAGGAAAGTGGAAAATTTTACTATTCCACTATCCCCGATCTATAGCCCCTTTGTGTCTGAAACGATATCTCGGGGTCGACCATAGTGGAAGATCATCGTGACCAATGTATTTGTCACGAAGAATAGGGTCCTTGAGCCAGAAAGCGGCCCTTTTCTCTACTACTATAACAACTATACTAGCAATCACACAAAATCATCAAATAAAATGTCAGATAAAACTTTAAATCTCCTCTACAATCGTCAACGTATCAACAGCTGCTATTAGAAAGATCTTGTCTCATGTTGATACAAGCACAACCTAATCTTTCCACTTATTTTTCTACAGCTTTCCAACAGATCCTTCATCTTGATCTCGTTAAGCTGGTACTTGCTATCAATTGAATGCTCAGAATACACTTTCTGATCAGTCAAGATTAATGGTCACCTTTGTGTATTTCTCTTAACTAATAGGATCATGGAAATTGCTAAACTGTTTAGAGAATACGCCTATCAGCTCAAATCTTGATATATTCACTTTCTTCCGTTCGGATAAGAGAAAGTTTAATCTTGTCAAATCCACATTTTAAACATGCTTCTGATACTTCATATTAAATGTAACGGTCAGCGGTTCATTGCCAACAATAATTTGCTTTATTTTACTGTTCCTTCCCTCGGGTATTGTTAGTGTTTCGAATATTTATCTATATTTTTAGACTAAATTCATACTTGTTTTAGCTAACAACTTACATCAAACTTTAGACAAAATTTATACTTGTTTTGCCAGTGATGCTCTCCTGGCGTTCATAACGTATTCTACGTGATACATCTTGAGATACTGTTTCTCGTATTTGCTCACGCGCATCAGCAAGATGTCGGTCAACATACTGTCAATAACACGGAATTCTCTGATCAAATCGTCCATATCGTATTTTACATCTCGGATATAGGATCGTATTTAATACAAAAGTTTGTTTAAGTGCAAGTTGAAGTTTTGCAAGCACTTTTATTGGTCTCGAACCGTGGTTCAGTCTTCTTACCTGCTGCTGTTAGTGTAACACCAACCCCTAATATTATCAGCAGAAACAGATTTAAGAACGCTCACCCACTAATTCAAGCAACGTCTTTTTATCATGATAGTCCATACCAAATTCACGAAATATACGGGGTTTAGCGAACGTGTCCCTCAATTAGCGATCTCTTGATAATCTACCTTCTTTGCTTCCGCTAGTTCGTCAAGCTCGTCGTGAACTTTTCTGATTCGATTTTATCTGATTCTTACCCCATGCGATTTTGCTTTGATAAGATTGGATCTGTTGATAGTGAGCGAATTTTCTTTGTTGAGCTCGAGCAAAGTATTTGACATCAATATTTCAATTTTTAGTCGTTCTTCTTCGTAATTAATTGGAGCGCAGTATTTAGCGATTATATCAAATATTCTGATAGCGTCTTTAATTGAGGGCCTCTCAAACCATCAACCCTAACAAAATTGTCTTCGTTCTCACTCAAATTTGGTGCTTCTAAAGTTAATGTTTTTCATTTTATCGATTTCATTTTCGGCGTTTGCTTCTGTTGCACTATCTATATTAAACAAGCTAACATCAGCGACTGAAATATCCAGTTTTAGATTAAAAATACTATCAGAAAACTCCTTGGCAGCTCTGGCAATTGGTGGATCTGTTGTTGTCATCTTTATTTAAAACTCTTACATTAAATCGTCAACCGCGTATATCTGAAACGTCGTCAGACTTGATGAGGACTCTTCGCGTTTGCAACAAAAATCCTGAAATAATTGTACTTGTTAGATGCTGCTGCTGTGGTTAGTGCAAACTGATGCGAGGTGCTAGCATATGTTTTTGACATGTTGTACAGGCTGAGTTATTGTAAGATCCCTCCAACCAATACGTCCTGCGTTAACATTTAACATGCCACGTGGTTGAAATTTACATATAGCGATGGGTGTTGGACATTGTATTTTCAGGGAAAAGGTTTGACGTTTCTCCGTTTGTCGTCCTTTCTGATCCTCCTGATATCGAGTTGTTAAACGCAAATGCGTAATTTGGATAATTTCCAGGACATTGCGTCGACGCACCAGCAATGAATCCTCAGCGATTATCACTTGCGCCTACCAGGTGCGGAATATGGCCGACGCTATTTTAGCTCATTTTATACTATCTGCCGCAACACTATCACCGTACTGTTTGTTTGTCAGATCTGATGTGGCAATTGGTAACTATGATGAAGTTATTTTGTTGGCGCCCATGTTTAACGTGCCTGTTGTCTTATCTCCCGCTTTCTTGAGATACAGCGCGTCTGTTGCAGCGATTGTCTTTTCTGATTCCACACTTGTCACGGACTCATCATAAATTTATTTGTGATATCTGATGCCGTATTATACCTTGATATTATGTTATTGGCGCCCATGTTTATCGTGCCTGTAATCGTATATGCAGCTTTTATTGCAATGTAGGTTTTGATAAATTTCACGTTTGTTAGCCAATCGTTATTTTTCAGCATTGTGTTATCAAATTGTGTGTTATATACCACTTTACCTCCGTCAATCCTCCGCTACGGTGTAAGTACGGCGTCAGAGCACCTTTTAGTTGATTGTAAGATACCGCGTCACTAACATCCGCACGCTGAAAATCTGTTTATAAACCGTTATATTAGAACCACCAGTAAATTTTAGATTTCCGGTTACCGTATCGCCATATGTATTGATCTTTATAAAAGCTACTGTACATAGCTGATTCCAACTAGCAGCTTGGCTCGGATTTTTGTTTTGGCGGAGGATAAGTTGTCTCCAAATTTCTGGTGGACATATATACGTTTCCGATTATTGTTCCGCAGGTCAGCGACAACTTATTATCGTCAACGTACTTTAGCTGAGAATAGCTAACAGCTTGACTCGAGCTCACGTTAGCTGGAGGATATGCGGTTTCTAAATTTAGTATCCTTTTTCTGGACATATATATGTTTCAAGTTATCGTTCCGCCTGTCAGCGGTAACTTGCTTTTGTCAACGGTCTTTAGATGGGCATAACTAACAGCTTGACTCAAGTTCACATTTACTTGTGGATATGTCACATCTAAATTTATACGTTTATTGTTTGCCATATTTAGGTTTCCGCTCATCGTTCTACCGGTCAACGATAGCTTGTTATCATCAACATAATTTAGTTGAGAATAACTAACAGCTTGTGTATTATTTACGTTTACTGGAGGATATGCTGTTTCTAAATCTACTTCTTGCTGACCTGACATACTCAAGTTGTCGGTCATTGTATCTCCAGATTTTTTGAGATACTTTGTTAGATCTACTCCAGCTGCCGTTATTGTCGTTTCTTCGGCTGAACTTATGATTAACGTACCGAATTTTGTGCAATAGCCCATTTTTATTCTTATCGTGTGATAAAAGTTAACTTTATACCGCATAATAAAATGTAACTTAACCACATGAAAATATTTTTGTGAAATATATACAAAGCATATGAATGAGCACAATGAACTTTGATACCAAACGATTAATCAAACATAAACACAACAACGAGTTGCCAGATTGTCACTATTTAATAGTAGGACTAACAAGATCGGGCAATGGCAATATTTTTATGAATCTACTGCTGAAAGACATTTGCATTTACGACAAGGTGTATTTTTACACGATTAATCCACAGAAGGATAAGTATGAACTACTTAGCGAATATAAATAAACACTAAAAAATGAACTTTGTGCTGGATATGATATTTTTGTTATCAAGCAACTGGAAGGTGTTATTAAAGTTGCCGAGCTAGATACGGACAAGCATAGGATTGTCATATTTGATGATATTCCGCTGGGCAACGCCTAAATGAACAAGATTAATTCGTACTTTTCGTTGTCGCGTAACAGAAAATGTAATTCGGTTTATCTAGTACAAGGTTTCCATAACGTCGATCGTTTCATACGACGAAATACTGGATGTGTTATGCTATTCGGTGGACTTGACAACGTCGACGTTCAAAATATAGCACGAAAGCAGTGCGGAGAAGTGTCGAAAAAGAAATTTGCTGAACTTTATCACACAGTTACCGGCCAGAGCAAACACAACTTTTTCTTGTTTGACAAGCTAGCTCGAGATCGCAGCCATATGTGGTATTGATAATTTCTGGATTGTGGAAAATAGTCTAACCTATATTTATAAACATGTATGCTTAAAAGTTTGAACTTCTAAAAAAGAATTATTGCGACGAGGATGGTGTGTAAGAAAAAGCTGAACAAAAACGTCGAGAACTGCAAAAAAACGGCAGAAGAAATTGCTAAAAGTTTTAAACATGTTACCGATGCTGTACCTGGAAAACAGCCGGATATTTCTACGCTATCACCAGAGATTCAAGAAAGAATTAAAAAAGAAGGTCTAGATGTTGTGCTTCAAAAAATAAAAAAAAAAAAAAAAAGATTACAAGCTTTGGTTGAAGAAGGACAGAAAAATGCTGCTGAGCAAATTATTGCATAAGTTGGTGATCCAGATGGGGCACAAAAGGAACTTAAAGATATTATTTCCGAGTCGATTAAGCGACAGGAGGAAATAGTAGCTAAACAAAAAGATATCAACGAGATCTTTTTAAAGACAATGCCGAAGAAATCCCAGATTATGTTTTAAGGAAACAATGCGAGACATACAACCGCACAAATGGATTATGACAATTTTCTTAAAAAGTATTATTAACCATGATCTTGATGAAATTCACAAATGGCCGGGTGACAAATACAATAATTGTATGCATAGGCTGGTAGCTAATTGAGAAATGGGCACAGAACCTGAACAAAGTATTAATAAAGTTGGAACAGTCGAAGAACTTTTGAGATCTTACGATGAAATGTGTGATGGAATTATTGCTGCTCTTATGCTGAGAACCGATAATCAATTCCGAACACGAAAAAAGCATGCGACCAGTAATGGACGTTTTATTGGCTATTTAATAGGTACGATTCGGGGTATATTAAATGTTTCAAAAGTGTTACTGGGCACAGGAGTAAAAATCTATATCTCAAGTGATGAAATAGTCGATCGGCTATTGCTACATATTTCGTCAAAAGTAGTTGGAAATGTTAGCACTGAAATTGACAACGAAATTGTTGAAAGGTTTGAAAACCAAAGATCGAGCGGTTATCTAACATCCGACGAGTATTATATACTACACACCGACCTGATTCATTGAGTTGTATCTATCGGATAAGTTAATTTTTCCAACAATATTACTACTTGATTAATCTCTGACTACCATTGAACAGAGCAAACTTTAGCGTTAATTATAATCCACCGATTGAACTTGATCCGAAAGAGCAGTACGAACTAGGTTTGGCTTCAGCTACTGCATGGCATGCGATGGCTAACATTAAAATCAACATCAACGACGATTTCGCGTTCAAACTGGAGCATGAATCTCGGTTAAGATAGCATAAGGCGCTTACAACGTTGTCGAGCTGAACAAGACGATTAAATCGCTAATCACAACTATAGTTCCAAATGTATCCGATAATTTTGAACTTTCTCCGAATACAATATTTTACGTGCCAAAGAAACATTAGAAAAAGAATTTACTTGTTGATTTCAGAACCCTTAACTGCATAGGACTGTTGCTAGGATTTGACAAGAAACAGTACCGTTCTGTAGCTGGTGGTTTGATTTCGTACGAGGGCGAGCTTCCAGTAGATATCACAAAGGTAAATACGATTCTGATAGAATGTTCGATTGCCAATGGATCTTATACAGCACGTGGCAGCCGAGGACAAACAATCTACAGCTTTTCTCCTGATGTTTCACCAGATTCTCTGACGCATCTAATTCCTCGGCAGGTATTGTACTATCCGCTAAACTACGAGAACCTAATATCCTCAATAACAATGACGCTGACAGATAAATCTGGCCGATAGCTTGATATCAACAACGAGATTGTAATATATTATCTGCATCTGCGATCGGTCAGCTAGAGAGACGAATTTTATCGGGCAGTTTTGTAGAACAAGATGAAAGAACTAATTTTTCCGCAGAAACTTTATAGTAGGTTTCATCGGAAACATATTTTCAAAACTCGTTGAAAACATAGCAGGAATTGCCAAAAAGGTGCGACGATCGCGATAGACGCATCAAAAGCATTTGCAACTGGGGAATCATCTGCAGCAGGAATAGCTGCTGGCCAAAAGATAGCCAAAAATATCAAAGTGACTCCAGCACCAACTACAGCAGATATAAAACAGGTTATCTCTGAGATAGCACTAACATCAGAGACAGCGCGAGCTATGATAACGGCAACAAAGTAGATTTTGTCCCCATCTGGTGAAGAAATCATCGAAAATTGATAACAAAAACAAAATCACCTCCGATTCAGATGTATAATATTGCGCGTTCTAGAGGGTTAACGATTGTGTAAAATATTTGTCCAAGAGTCAAAAACGTTATTAAACTGTCTGCGATTTTGTCTAACAATTACGAATAAAGAATATCTGTCAAAAACTATCTCGACCTTATCGAGGATATAACCATGGACGACTCAACAATAGAGTTTGAGTATGTTGAGTATAGATGAAATTCAGGGGAGCCTAATAAGGAGGGAATTAGAACGTTTAACATGAAGACGTGTTTCTGCTGACTCATAAAGCAGTGCTCGAAGTACAAGGATGTATTAAAAAAAAAAAAAAGAACATTACGGGCTAACGCAGCAGCAGTACCTGGAGTTCAGCTCGCAAATTTGGATGTAACATCCGTTAACAATGGACCAAGCATGTTCAGAAGCTCCAGATATCAACTAGCTGATCAAACAGTAGATTTTTCAATGTACCTGCCAGTAGCAAGTACTATTCTCAATATTGTGTCTTTTTAGCGAAGATTACTCGAGATCTGTTGCAACAAATATGCTGTGGTCTAAAGATACTAAATTAGGCACAGATATTTCAGGTGTGTTTAACACCATAAATAATGAAATTGCAGCTGGCGCTGAAGCCGCTGCTGATTTAGGTTTGGTTAGAACTTATCTTATCGATAAAGCTGCAGTCATAGGAATTGTACGACGCGGATGAATCTGCTTCAAGAGGTGCGTTAACTATCGCGTGTAATAATCTTAGTGTCACTCAAACAGCAACGGAAGCTAATGGAACCGCAAGGGTGGCAATCATAAATGGAATAATAAGTACACCAACTAAAAGAAGAGCATACAATGAAGGTTACGCTAAATGGAAAACATACACAAATGGCTCAAATGAAATAACGACGATGCTTCCGCTTAGCACAATAATTGGATTTTGCAGAGACTGCAACAAAGTTTTTCGTGGTGTCAAACATAGACTTAATTTTGAACGATCCTCTAAGAACAATTGTCTGATGCGAGCTGGTGGAGCGGATGTATAATTTGTGATTTCACGACTAGCGTTGTGGATGCCACGATTTGTTCCGTCGATAGCTAAATCGATTGAGTCAATGCTCACCACATACACAAAAAAATATATTTCATGCAAAACAGAATCTATCAAACGTCAGTACCAAATGCAGTAAATAACACCTTGCGAATAACAACAACACCGAGCGAACAATTAACAAGGCATCTATTGAATGTGTTTCAGCGACAAGATCGACGTGATAGTCAACTACAAAGCAATTCTATCTTTGACCATGCAAATGTTAGACACGTATTTGTCATAATAAAGTCAAAACAGTATCCGGAAAGAGCAATTTAATGCAATGTCACTGACGCTCTTGCCAGAAACGTATCTTCAGCATATATGTATCTGATGGAAGCTATGCAAAAATACCAGGACACCGACAGCTGATTTCAAAACTCAGCTGAGCAGCTAGGTCACTTCATCCGATATTTTATTTTGACGTATCAAAGCATTCGGAGCAAGCTGTTAACTCAGTCTCCGATATTAACATCACATCGACACCAGGGGCAGTTGCAGGGGCTGTTGGTTATAACGTATTTGCTCTACTTGTATCTGACAAATTCGTAACGATTGACACTACCAAGGGCAGAATGAATTTTATGAAGCAAAATAAACAAGATGAAGTATATCATGAAAGAAATCAACCTGTCGCCAGGAATGATTAAAATGTTATCTACTGCAATCGCTAAACAATAAGCAGTATCACAAAAAAGTATCAGCGACTCAATCCGGTACACTAACTAAACTGGTGTTATCACAACGGCAAATTACTAAGATAAAATCCGGTAAATTTTTTGTTCTAAACATATCAGTAGCTCAGATTACAGCTGATGAACGAAAAGGATGACTTTTAGGACTTGCACTAGCAAAACTATACTTCCAAAGATGCATCCCGTACTCGGAACACTAGGTATAGCTGGAGCTTCAGGTGCAGTATCAGGAGCAACTTAAAAGGCAGCTCCTGTAGACGATATCGAGCAACTTGAGTGACTATGTCTAACGGTCAACTATTTGTATAAGACAGATTTATCTAACGATTTTTGTCGAACAACAATAAATAAAAATATGCAACTGAAACGTAGAGTAACTAAAAAAGGACAGTACAAGGAGGATTCATCTGTCCCCTGCTGGCCAGAATAGCAGGAAGTCTGCTTCCGAATCTACTGGGAATAGGATGGGGAATGCAAAAACGAACCACAACTAGGAAATGAAAAACGACAAGAGGAAATGGTCTGATGCTTCCAGTAATGCGCCGCTAAGCAACTTTGAGATCTTAAGATCAAGACGTTAGCGGATATACTGGAGTATTTTCAAAAGATGAATTATCATCTCAAAATCCAGTCACTAGCTGTGTCGTAAATATTCAGAATTTCGATGACTTATCTGGTACGCATTGGTGAGCAGCTTACAAAAACAATTGTTTTGATTCGTTTGGTCTTCCACCTAGCGACGTCATCAAACAACACATTCTATCATCAAACAAATACAAAAAACAAACAAAACAATATATTCGTCTAATCAAATTCAGCCAGTTGGAAGTGCGGCTTGTGGATATTATTACGTCATGTTTGTCAACAGATGACTGTTTCTGGTAGAGATTTCTAAAGTTTGTGTTGCAGTTTACATCTAAGCCTATTGCCGCGAATGATAAGTTTGACTAATTTTGTCTAATGAGCAAATATAAAAAAACGACAACGTATTGCCTCAAGTGCTGAAGTAAAACCGAAACTACAAACGAAACAACGGAACAACAAAGGACAACAGACTGATGCTCGAGAGTATTTGTGTGGTATGTGGAAGAAAAAAAGAGTATGTTTCTGAAACAATCTAAAGTATCAGATATAGTTAACTGAAATGGACTGCTTGACGGAGGAGCAATAAACGTTATTTTAGTCGACGACTAAGGTATAAAATGAAAGTGATGCGGATCACGATCTTTGGAACAAGATAAAAAAAGCTTTTGACTTCCATCGCTGCAGTCACCGGGCAGTTATTGGATCAGGTATAGATATTCACAAATTGATAGGCAAATTACCGAAACCTAGTGGCTGCTGGACGTTGCCATGTCACAAATACACTGACCTTCGGAAACCGCTAGATCAACAACTTGATGAAAATGACAATTCATTGACAGGACAAAGACCTTACAATCAAGTTGGTGCAATTGCAATGCGTCGTGATATCTGTTATCGCGATAACAAAAACGATAAACCTGATTGTGATAAGGTTATGCTTGACGAACTTCGAGATATGAAACTAAGCGGAATTAGAGAACGATTTGATCGCAAACTTGTGCAAGGTATCATTGGCGCTAAGCACAAGTTAGGTGTTGCACTTTATGATGATCTAGCACATGAACTGCACAAAAGTGAAAGAAAAAGTTTCCGCGACGAAACGTTGTCGCAAATGCCGTTGTGATATTTGGGCGATAGATCCCGCTAACATGACAATGTTGCTGGTGATCATGATAAAAAGCGGTATCTGTTTAAAGTGATTGACGGTTTTAGTAAATAAGTGTTTGGTGTACCTGTTACCAATAAAACCGGTTAAACTATAATTAATACGTTGAGTGATATCTAGCTAGCGCAAAAGAAAAACAAATAAAATCTGGACCGACCAAGGATCAGAGGTTTTCAACAAAAAGTTCGAATAGTTTCTAGCACAAAATAATATCACCAAATATGTGACTGGTAGTGAAAGAAAGGGTGTTATTGTCAAACGATTGAATCGTGGGCTGGAAAAACAAAGATCTGTAAGCGTTTTACAACAAAAAACACTAACAGAGATGTTGATGATCTGCTACGGTTCGGATCGGAGTATAATAACAGAAAGCAAAGCACAATAAAAATGGCACCTAGCGAAGCTGTTAAAAAGTTTCTACTCGCAAACGAGAACGTGTATCGCAGACACAAGTTTAGAGTAAGTGATAAAGTTTGAATTTCTCTGGTGAAGAAAACGTTTGAAAAAGGATATACTCCAAACCGGTCGCAAAATGTATTTGGTGTTGACAAAGTTTGATAACAATACCTGTCACTTACATACTAGTGGATGTAGCGGGAGATGATGTAATCGGCAGCTTTTACAAAAAAAAAAAAAAAAAAAAAAAAAAATTAAAAAAAAAAAAAAATACAGCGGGCGGTTCAAGACGTATTTGTTATCGAACGAGTGATAGCAGCAAACAGCAACAAACGTTTGATTAAATGGCTTGTTTAAAGCGACCGTTTCAACAGTTGGAATGCTCGTATTTTATTGCAACAGATTTATACTTGACAGGTTTAAACATCGACAACATTTGTTGTTTACAATCTGATGTAAGATCCATTTGGTTAGAATCTTAGCAAATATAAAGTCGAACTTTATATTTTTTTGTCGTCCACGAATCTTAACGTTCATGAACGGACGAATCATATTCCAAAACATATGATATTCAGCAACTGTAAAGTCGAACTTTTTAATTCATTTTTCCTAGGTGATACTTAACGTTGTATCTACCTGACGTTGATCTACCATAACTTGTATTTTATCTGATACGCTTACTTCAGCGACATCATCAGCAATTGCTTCTTCTTCTTGCTCTTCAGTTGCTGGCGTTGGAACAAAATATGATACAAGATCAAAGATCTTCATTTCTGAAACGATTTGACACACATTGCCTGTTGAAAGCGCTATCAACTTCGTCGTAGAGATCAGCTAATCGTTTTGCAAGGGGCATTATATAAATAACATTTGTCTAAAATAAGTAATAACATGGATATCATTAGATATCATGTGAAAGCAAATATCTTAAACTTAAATGTTCTGAAAGAAGCTGTCAGATTGTGTTTCAAAACAGGTGACTTTTTCCATGTTTGTAAAGGTCGTCCTTGAGCAAGGAGAAAATGATAAGTTGCTGCTAATGGCGGCAGAAAAAAAATGTGCTGGATCAACATTTATGTATCTGTTATCCAGTATGATAGAGATGCTGTGATGCTGTGGTGCCATAATTGCATTGGAGTACAGGGAATTGGCAGGATATTTTTAAATAATCAATAAATTGTATTCTTCATATCGTAATATGATTATGTCATATGTTACACTTGAAAACTCTGAATTTGGTACATTATCACCAACATCTTTAACCAATTATGAGTCAATGTTAAAAAATTTGCAGCTGATTTTATTGATTTTCTTCTTTACTTTTGGTGATGAAAGATACAACAGGGCGAGCTAAATACCTAATATTATAATTTCCAGCATTATCTCGTCGACTATTTTGCAAGATTTTCCAAACGATTATCCGTTCGAATACTATTCAGATGATCAATTACCAGACCATTAGAAATCATTCTATTAAAGACCTCTAGCACAAAGCGATTTGACAAATTGTGAATTTGGTTAGCACTAGCCACTCGAACACTTACTTTGAGATAACCACGTTTATTTAGGTTTCCAATAACTTTCTTGGTTCTAATGTTTCTGATCATACCTCTATCATTTGTCTCGTATAAATCGTAGACTGGATGACGTTGATATTCGCATAGTAAGGGCAAGTTCGCGACATTGTTGTCAGTAACTTCGTTATTAACATTAACAATTCGGCTTCCCTCGGGAATATCTTCACAAAATAAAGTATAAATAAATTCCTTGACAAACATTTCTGTATATTCATCATCATCCTTCGATTTTACTCTTATCTTATATCCAGCTGGCGTCTTAACACCAAGTAAAGCAACTTAAACGGGATCTGAATAGTACTAAATGCTAACATTTCGAAACTCTTCGAACACGTCTGCGAGCAGCAGAACGCCGGTCATCAAGTATAAATCATGATAATCATCAAACGTCGTCCAGTTAAATTCGTTCCAGATCCGCTTAGCGTAATCGTGCTCGTCCTTTGTAATATCTTCGAGATTTAACGCAGAATAAAACTTCTCCTTTTCCGGTAAGCTTGTTCGTCAAATTTGATCCAATCGTTGGTATATTCGTAAGGAAAAATTCCTTTCCTTGCTAACAAAGTTTACTTGTTGCGAAAATGATTGGCTAAATTATCAAACCTTCAACATCCTTTTACTAGTTCGTTAAGCGAAGCTGCCATGAACTGTAAGTTATCGATTAATCTTAACCTCCCTAAGGTGGCGGATATATACTTTTAGGTATTGTTGGGTATGCATTTGATCTTAACGTTGAGTTTTAGATGATCTTTGACTCCTGTGTCAACAAGTGCTTGAACAAAAATATGAGCATCATATCCTCTAAAGTTGTGGAAAAGAACCGGAATAAACTCTGGTGCTTTGTAGTGTAAATTGCATTTATCGTGAGCTGCTCCACGATATTCTCCGGTTATGTGACAGTGATCTCTGACACGATCTGCTCCGATCGGCATCTACAAATATGGCACAGTACCGCAGCTTCAAATTATTTTTGTTCTTCTTCTATTAGAGACCTAAATCTAACATTATTCTATAATAACAACCGTAATATCATCAACCTCATTAATCAGATTCTTTAGTAACCAAACCGCCGGATTAGGTCCTCTGTAAATTTTGATAGGTTTTGACAAACTTTTGTCAATGGCACAAACAACTTTATATGTTACTCCACAAGGAATGTGATTTTGTATTTTTCTTGTTGACGATTTATTAGGGTCGTTATCAGCCCCCATTACTTGTTGTAAAATTGATTCGAAATCTGCGTCAATTTTAAATGGAACTTTCATTTTGTGATTGAAGTTCTTGAACTGCAGTATTTCTCCTTTTCAGTAGGCATTGTTATCTTTTCTACGCTTGTACAGTAATCCATGTGCTGTTGTAAGGCTTTCTCTGAGATACAGCCGTGTAAACAACTATAACAAAGAAATATTTTTTTTTTTTATGTTGTTGTATTGCTTACCAACAAGTCCGTTGAAGCTTTTAATCCAAACGTGATGATTTTTATAAAACAATAAGTTCACAGTATTTTGTGATGCCTTATCTGATATATATCTTCGATATCTCCTGGGTTTCATCACCAATACCAAACACTTTAACACTAACACAGTTCTCTCGCTCGAGCATTGTGATCTGGTTCTCGGCAACAGGAAAATCGATCCCACTGACTGACCCGGACATGTTCAACTTTATCGAGATAGGGATCCGAGGAGAGATAAGCGTGATAGTTAAAAAATACATCAGAAACAAAGAACAAGTATATGCCAGAATATAACCCTAATATCCGATAATATTCATCAGTCACCTTGACACGAACAATCTTTAAGGCTACGCAATTTGTGATCCAAAGCCGTGGAGAGGATTTCGTTGAATAAATGCAGAGCAATTTCTCGAAGAAACACAGTAAGTAAAAAAGGTGTGTGTCAGTTTTGTGGTACTGTTAGCATAGTTTTATCCGCCATTTTATTTGACAATTTTGTGTGACTATTGGTTTCACTGTTATAGTAGTAGAGAAAAGCGGCTTTCAGTACCAAGGACTCTATTTTTCACAACAGATACATTGTTCTCGCTGATGTTCCACTCCGTAGTAGAGACCGTTGACCATTGGTCGGTCAGAGCTATCTGTTTAGATACAAAGGGGCTATAGATCGGGGACATTGGAATAATAAACGTTTGTACCTGTCTTGTGCACAATAGGGTCTGCGAACCAGAAACATCCTTTCATTCCCTACTTACCACCACACATAGACCGTTTCTTTAGGTCATGAAACAATTACGTACATGTGATAGAAAATCAGATTCTACCTCCATAGCAATTATTCAGTCAGCAGCATGTTTCCTTTAAATTCCTGCACAAGCTTAGGTGTCTCTCGATTGCCGTTTTGGAGATATCGAACAATTTATTCAGATATGGTAGGCTGCTGTACTGATAGATTCATTTCATTTTCCACCAAAATCGTTAAATTTTCTTCTGAAAAATTGTAATAAGTACAAAAAGAAGTAAATAGCGTCATTTAATGTGCGTCCATCAAATCGGTATAATTTGCTTTTTCGCCTGAGGAGGGTCCTATTGTTACCACCATGCAGTTTAATTACTTATGTGTCAAAATTTGAATTATTTTAATTTAATTTTTGTATCAATATATTTTATTATCATGATGATTATGTTCACAGGATCTGATGTTTATGAAAGAAACATCGTGTTTATTTAGAACGTAGTATGACTCGCATAAGCACGATTTTTGTATGCCATAGTTTGTCGATTTGAGTAAAAACTACGCGAAAACGATTGGTTATTGCCAAAGTCATTTCCTGACCCACGTGAAACTGCGATTGTTAGATGATAAAATAACCTCGCGTTCTTCGTACGTGTGCATGAAATGACGTGTTGTTTCGGCTTAAAAACACTTAGGTCCCTGTGAAATAGTCAGAGTCGTTCTTATACCTTGAGAAGAAGGTATTATCTTTCTTGTGCTGGAAAGAGTTTGTTTTTCTTTACATCTGTAGAGCTCGAGATGTTTCTTGTTACAGATGACAGCTATAGGAGTTCATCTACTTTTTAAATAATGATTTATTTTTCCCTGGAGAACTACACAAGTGGTCTAGGACAAAGACATTCAGTGAAATTCATTCTATATTGGAACAGTACAGTACAACTTGTGGTTCAAGGTGTAATTCTGGGCATTTGTGTAAAGAATTCATCTGACGTCATCGTCCTCCATCTTGGAATGTCATCAAGATTCAGTTAAAATTATTTAGTGATTGGACTTGTATTTTTTCAGTACTAGGATAAATGTTTGGATTTTCTTCACAAACAGTAAGTCCAATTTCATATTTTCACCTTTTCTCCGTGTTTTGTAGGGAGATAACTTATTTTTGTTAAAACTTACAAAGCTTGTTGTCTTCACTCTTTTCTTTTGTTACTTTTGAACGAGCCGATACGTCACATAAAGAAAATTGGGAAGCTCGTCCTTGGGATATTTTAATTTGGCTAAAATATTTCAGAAAATTGTTTTTGAAATTTAAATTCCCCTAGTTTTCAAATCCCAAGTATTATTTTTACATTTTGTTTGAAATCGTTAGTGAAAACAACAGGCTTTCATTCACAATATCATCAAAAGTAGAGAATTTGTTTAATGTTACCGAGGAGTGTTTGAAAATTTTGAAAATGGAAGTCCAGCTAAAAATGTTAGAATTAGAGATAAGACAGGTTCAGTTTCAGATAGAAAAGATACAGACGGAAAGAAAAAGGGAAGAAATGCAAAGGCAATTTGAGAAAGAAAAACTAGATATACAATTGCAAAGAGAGAAGAATGAAATGGTATTCCAAATTAGAATGAAAGAATTAGAATTGGAAAAAGGAAAACACTCCCCTACTTTTGATGCTATGAGAAATATAAAGTTAGTACCCCCTTTTCTGGAAAAAGAAGTAGACAGATAGTTTCCTTATTTTGAAAAAGTTGCTGAAAGTTTCAAGTGGCCAAGGGAGTTCTGGACTCTATTATTGCAATGTGTACTTACTGGTAGAGCTCGTAATATTTACCTTTCACTGTCAATAGAGCAGAGTGCTGACTATGATGTGGTTAAGGACTGTATTTTGAAGGGTTATGAGGTGGTCCCCGAGGTTAATCGGCAAATATTCAGGAATTCTAGAAAACTAACTGACCAGACCTATGTTGAATTTGCATGGGAAAAAGCACAACAATTTGATAGGTGGTGCTCTTCTAGAAAGGTGAATAAAGATTACGAAAGTCTCAGACAACTCATATTACTTGAAGAGTTCAAGAACTGTGTTTCTAGCGTTGTCAAAACTTATCTTGAAGATCATGAGGTCAAAACCTTGGAAAATGCTGATCTTGTTGCTGATAAGTATTCCATACCTCATAAAGTTCCGGGGGTAAGCAAATCTTTCACTCAGCAGTCTGCTGATAGAAAGATATTCCAGCCTAATACGACTCCTCCTAAAACTCAATCTGGCACAACTTTTAAAAATCAAGCTTCTGATAAACTTGATTCAAAATCCTTGTCTATTCCTACGTGTACCTATTGCAAGAAAAAAGGACACGTCATTTCTGATTGCTTCAAATTGAAAAATAGGCATCATAATCAAGATAGACCTATCCCAAATGCTCTTATTTCTAGGATGTCAAGGACACGGTCATGTATTGAAAACAATACATTTGTTGGTTCTCAAAAACCCCAGTCTGATTTTATGATGGAGAATTTTGAACCGTTCATGTCGAAGGGTTCTATATCACCCTTGGGTGATTTGGCCAATCCTATCCCTATTAAAATTTTATAGGGATACAGGAGCTTCTCAGAGTCTTTTATTGTCAGGTATTTTGCCTTTTTCTGAGAAGTCCTGTTCTACTGAGAGTGTTCTCATTTAGGGAGTAGAGTGCGGCTTTATTAATGTTCCTCTCCATTCTGTAAATTTGTCATCAGACTTAGTTTCAGGACGCGTGACAGTCGGAATAGTGTCTAATTTACCCGTTGAGGGCATTCATTTGTTGCTAGGCACTGATCTAGCTGGAGACAAGTTTGTGGTCAATCCACTTGTAACTGACAAGCCTTCTGTAGATCAGAACGTTGATCCTATTGAAAAAGAAATCCCTGATTTATACCCATCTTGTGCAGTTACCAGAGCTATGTCAAAGAAAGCTCTTGAGAATGATTTTGATAAGGAAAATATTCCTTTAGCTGACACATGTATTGTTCAGCCTTTTGATGAGATCACTTTCACTTCTAATTTGGATCAATCAAAAGGTATTGATCACAGTGATCCTCTTTTAAATACTCATTCTCTTTTTTTAATCAGGGTGACAAACGACAATCACTTGTCGAACAGGAGAAACATCCTGAGATCTCCTATTTGTTTCAGAGGGCTATTAGTGAAACTGAAGCTACTGAAGTACCTGTCTATTACTTCCTTAAAAATGGAATTCTGATGAGAAAATGGAGACCTCGCGAGGTACCTGTTAGTAACGAATGGTCAGTGAACTATCAGATTGTGGTTCCAAAATCTTACAGACAGGAAATACTTAATTTGGCCCATGAGACTCATTTGGCTAGTCATTTAGGGATAAATAAAACTTATAACAAGATCTTGACTCACTTTTATTGGCCAAAATTCAAAAGTGATGTTTGTAAATTTTTTAGATCTTGTCATACTTGTCAAATGGTAGGAAAATCCAATCAAAAGATACCTAAGGCTCATCTGCAACCTATTCCCGCATTTGACAAACCATTCAGTGGAATTATGGTAGATTGTGTTGGTCCCTTACGAAAGACCGAGTCAGGCAACCAATATTTGTTGACCATTATGTGTGCGTCAACAAGATTCCCAGAGGCAAGTCCTTTGAGAAATATTGAAACCAAAAACATAGTAAAAGCTTTGATAAAGTTTTTTTTTACTCAATTTGGCCTTTCCAAATCTGCCCAATCGAATCAAGGGCCAAATTTCATATCTGGAGTATTCCAGCAAGCCATGCATGAATTAGACATTGAACAATTCGAATCTTTTGCCTATCATCCTAAGAGCCAAGGGGCTTTAGAACGATTTCATCAGACTTTGAAAAACATGATTAGATCGTATTGTTTTGATACAGGTAAAGATTGGGATGAAGGCATTCATTTACTTTTGTTTGCAGTTAGAGAGTCTGTTCAGGAATCGTTAGGATTTAGTCCCTTTGAACTGTTGTTAGGACATACTCTGCGTGGACCTTTGAAGTGACTGAAAGAGAAACTTCTTTCTAATGAAGATACAGAACTTAATCTTCCTGATTATGTCTCTGATTTCAAGTATAAATTGTCAAAGGCTTGTGAGGTCGCAAGAGCAAATTTGCACTCTACTCAATCAAAAATGAAATCAAATATGATGAAAACTCAAGGGATAGGAGTTTTCAATCTGGTGATAGAGTTCTAGCTATCTTGTTCATTCCACAAAATCCTCTTCAGGCAAAATATTATGGTCCATGCACGGTTGAAAAGAATAAAAGTGATTTAAATTACATCATAAATACTCCTGGGAGGCTAAAACAAAAACAACTTTGCCACATCAATATGATAAAGGACTATATTGAAAGAGATAGCCAAGTAAATTATGCAATTAATTTAGTTGTACCGGTCCTGCCAACTGAGGATCTGAGTGAAGGAATTCAGTCGGATTCTACTGATCTTGGAACAACCAATCTTCGGAATTCAGAAATTATGGAAAATCTAGACCAGAAACTTTCTCATTTACAACAACTTCATCTGACGTCATCGCCCTCCATCTTGGAACGTCATCAAGATTCGAACCTGGATTCAGTTAAAATTATTTATTGATAGGACTTGTATTTTTCAGTACTAGGATAAATGTTTGGATTTTCTTCACAAACCGTAAGTCCTATTTCATATTTTCACCTTTTCACCATGTTTTGTAGGGAAATAATTTATTTTTGTTAAAACTTACAAAGCTTGTTATCTTCACTCTTTTCTTTTGTTACTTTTTACGAACCGATACGTAACACTATTCACCAAATGATTATATGAAAAATGTATGAAATTTATTGAAAAGGAAAAATAATGTCATAACTAAATTGCCAATTTATAGAAGCAGCATGCAACACTTAACAAATAATACAGATGTAATAGAGTCTGGTTTGTCTTGGTTGACGTACCAAGCTATCAAAATAGGAAAATGCAATTTATTTTGTTTTATACATACAATCTTTAATAGAATAAAATCTGCACATTTTTCATCCATAGCCTAAAGTAATTTCCATTCATATAATTTCACTTCAGAAAGCTGAGAAGTGTTAATCTTACATTCGAATTTATGTCAGATTTGTTTTAGGGACATCCATAACGCTACTGATTTAAATCAGTGCATGGCATTGTGTTAAGCGATCATTTAATGTAATTGTTAAATCCAGTGTGAATAAAATCTAGAGCTGTATGCAAAAACGTCTACAAATGAAACAACAGACAACATGTTCTTAAATGACAAACAAATTCAGCCAAACTCACTGATAAAATGGTGAGAATAGTCATTGCAAATTTTATCCTGGTCTGCATCCACTGCTGTAGCAGTTATTATAGGGCAAAGACAACTATTTAGGATGCAAGAGAGAGTTTTAATGAGCAAAATTTGATGTTGCATACACCTCCCAAATATAAAACTTCATAAAAATATAAAATATGTCAGTGAGGTCAAAAAGGTTCATATTTTTTGGTGGGTCAAAGAAAGCAAAACATACGAATATCCTTCACTTAATCTGACAAGTCACAGGAAATTCATAGAATTGATGCACCCCGCCCCCACATTTATAGATGCATTTTTTATGTCCAAAGGCCATTTTTGAGATCACGTGATACTCACAGAGTGTACACAAGCCATTTCCCTAGGTGATAATTTTGAGAAACATTGTATACTTAATAACTTGATGATATTGAAAATGGTTGTCATCTAGGCAGTTTTTGAGATATCCTACCTGCTTTGAACCAACGTGTCTACTGTTATAAGTGGCTAGCTCTGTTTCCTAACCGAATATTGCATATTTTACATGCTACATACTGTACAGTGACTACATGAGGTGTACATGCCTCACATCAGTTTCAAGAACTAGACAAGCTGGAAAGACCAAATTCACAAATATATCCATATCTTTAATTATTACGGAATAATAGCTCAAAACGTCACACAATAACCTTAAGTTGAAAAATGTATCAGAGGCCGATTTACGAGACCGTCCCCTGCCACTTTAGTTTTCCATAGAACGTAATATTGAAATTTTGACAAATTACTATACTTTGTGGTAAGACCGGTAAATCACCTTTACATCCTATCTATATATATCGGAGAGCTTAACTCCGTCCTACCAGAAAAACAATTTAGTCTTGTTTGCTTCTTAACTTCTTACATGCATAACGCTTGAAGATGTGTTATACTTCTTTCTAATTGTATCTGTCTCCGCGTTATAATAACACTGGGTGATAATTTTTGAGAAATATTGTGTGCATAATAGGTTGATGCCACTGAAAATAGTTGTCATGTAGGCAGTTGTAGAGATATCATACCTACCTTGAACCAAAGTGCTACTCTTACAAGTTACTAGGTCTGCTAAGTAATCGACTATTTCATATTTCACTGGCTACATTCTGTGCAGCGACCACATAAGGTGTACATGCCTCACATCAGTTTCAAGAACAAGACAAGCTGGAAAGACCAAATCCACAAATATATCCATATCTTTAATTATCAAGGAATAATAGCTCAAACCGTCACACCATAGCCTTAAGTTAAGAAATTTGGCAGGGGCCTATTTAAGAAGACTGTCCCCTGCCACTTTAGGTTCCATAGAACGTAATATTGAAATTTTGACAAATTACTGTACTTTGTGGTAAGACCGATAAAATACCTTTACATCCTATCAATATCCTTCAGAGAACTAACTCTGTCCTACCAGACGAACAGTTTAATTTTGTTAGCCTCGTAACTTCTCACATGCATAACGCGTAAAGCTGTGTTATACTTCTTTGTAATGGTATCTTTCTCCACGTTATAATAACACATTGCTTACTGAACAGTTACTAACCCGTGTTTGTTATTATGTATTTATCGAAAGAGAAATATAGTAGAATGGCTTCAAATTCGTAGTCGTTCCTCAAAATATACTATTTTCATTATTTTCATCTGTTTCAGAATCAACCTTGCGTACTGTATCAGTGAATTAACATAAAGAAAAGGCCATTTACTGAGTAACCGCACTCATGAAATCCTCAATCGCACACCAAGTTTCACATATAAGCTAAGACTTTGTTATAATATTTTTATCGCAAAAAGTCTTTCATCAGATGCACCACGTTCCCTTCCCCATGAGTAGAAACTAAATCCTCTTTTCAGATAGATTATTTTGAAAAGTTCGCATTCATTTGGTCTCGCTTGAGTTTTATTATGAGTATTATTTGACACGTTCTGAATAGTTTGTTTAACTGTTTTTGTTTCATTGATTCCGGCAATAAACTTAATGCCGATCGATAAACAATGTTATTTAAAATGGTTTTTAGCTGCACTTGAAGGACGCCAGATTCGTTCAGATATATTTTTACAGTTAAGGAATCTCACATCGAGTGAATCAAACACATCCGTGAGCTTGGGTTGAGGTCCATTTGTTTTCCATTATTTCTAACGAGTTCAAGACAGTAGTCGCTGTTAACTAGATGGTTCTGAAACGTGCAAATACTACTTTGCGAATCTCCAATATAACCTTACATGTTATTGCTTCTCCTGTTCGCATTTTTATGACACAGTATCAAGCTTTTTGGATTCAAATCTTAATACTTACCGACATGCAATAAACATGCTAACCAAAACACCTAATATAAACACCTAATTTAAAGAACTATTCATATCTAAAAGTATTAGACACGCATGCTTAAAATATCCAGAGAATTCCCTATGTTGAGAAACTGGGGATGGTTCATTTTACAAAACTAATCCTTGCTGTCATGAAGTCTCGTGAATGTTGTTTATTATAACGTCTTCTCCTTAAAACTTGTTAATTACTTTGGTTGAGAAAGATCTTCTAAACACTGTCTCAGCCGAATCAACAAATAATCACTCATATCTAATACATCAATCAACTGAAACTTAAATACAAATAGCACATATCCTAAGTTTATTACAGTATGAATGTGACGTGACATTGATGGATGACAGGGACCTGAAAACGTTCAAGAAAGAGGACAAATATATTGCACTGGAAAGAGCATGTTATGACATACGAGTGCTCCTAGGACACTCTGAGATTGATATCAAATCCAGCTTGGATAAAGTTTACGGATGTAACCGCCACTCCTATCGAACAATTCTGAGGTGTTTCATCATATTAAAGTTGGTCGCGAATCCACTGAAGATGACCCACGCACTCAAAGATTATTGTTTGTGATTTTTAGGCTGGCAGTAAACGCGTGAAGGATGATACATAATGGACGATATTTATGTTATTAAGAGCATTAACTCCTCAGCTTTTTCTGATATACGAAAGAAACATATAAAGTTCTGAAAGGATTGCGCAAGTGGGGGGTCCGCATTTACTGGCGGCTGATCCTAAATAGTTTGACTAAAATCTGCCCACCAGATACGAAGATAGTGACCAGAAAGATTTGAGTAAGATTATGACACATCAGAAAATATGGATTTACATTTTTGAACCCGATTCAAGGGAAATTAATAATGTCTAAGTCAGAGAAAACGAGCTGAGACCACAAATCGCTCGACGTTTTCAACTATAAGGAGAGGTTTATAAACATTAATTTTGGATGCAAAATATACCCGGTCAAGCAGATATCTGTGTCTGAATGCTAGTGTCACTGGACATTTGTATGCCTACAAACAGTTGCTAAATCTTGTGAAACACTATCGATCCACACGTCCGCTTACCAGAACCCGATGTATCCATCAGCTCCATGGCAACACCCCGATGCATAAATCCGCCGTCGTAATAGACTGCTCAAAAGAGCACAGCATGCCCACTTTGCCACATCTTCTTTGCAACCCTGCAACGATTCAATGAGAGGCAGATGATATGCAAGCCTCCATGCTGTTGGAAGTGCTGTTTTGCAGTATATGAACAACATACCAAACAGTGAACATAAAATGCATTTAATAACTTGATAATTAGATCGAGAACGTGGATAGAGAGCACGGGATGCACTGACGTACTGTTCATTAATAAAATAAAGTCTTTCTTGTGCTAAACATTAATATTCGAAACATTTTAAATACCATCGTAGAAGCCGTATGATCAGAAAATATTCAGACAGGTGCATAAGCTATAAAATGTAGCATTTTTCTGTCTTTATTACATCTAAGGATCAGAGAATGTAAACGTATTTTTTACTTCTAAATTATCATTATTATTGTAATTTGTTTTCTTTTTGTATTACAAGTTAGTACTAACACAGCTGATGCATCTTCACGTCCTCAAATTATATGGTATAGGAAATGTCTGAGATACAAGCGCTAACATGAAATCTTTTCTACAATGAAGATGATTGTATTATGTCAAGAGTCTTAACCATGACTAGATTAGCATTTAAATAAAAATAAAAATAAAAATACATCTGATATCTTCACATTGATTTTATCAGCACACATTATCGTTCTACTTGATCCATACATCAATCAACCGTCAATGACTGTAACAAATATGTTGTCAACCACATGCAGAGACTTGCAAAACCATTACAAATTCAGTACCCTTTCATTTATCAAATTAATTTATATATTTCTTTTCAGATAATATTGCTTACAACGGAAAGGCTCGAACCAATTACACTGCAAATGCATCAATGCTTGTAGATGGCTCAAAATCTACGTGTACAAATGTAAGCAAAGATACCACACTGACAATCGATTTTCAACATGATGTGAACATCACGGAGGTCCATGTATTGTTTTCAAATGCAGGTAATATGCACACTTTCTATAGAATTAAGCCTCTTCAATTCCTTCTGAACTTTTTGTTGCATCATGATATAACGAAATACTATACAACAACATATGACATATCGTACTTGAGAGGGCAGAATATAAAGTTAATTACGAAATACTGTGATATGACATAGATGCCAACAGAATATATTTTAAAATGCACCACTCTTACTATGATGCATTATGTTGTGAAGAGAAAATAATATTTCGTTCAAAGTCCCCTCCCCCGCCTCCTAGTTGCACAAAATGTACATAGTGACAAAAAGAGACACTTAACGTATCTCTTGATACATATTTATCTATCCAGATTAAAATGATCTATGAAATGACCATGACTCAGTTTACATACAACAAGCTACATCCATCGTTTTGATAACCCTCTTCGATATATTTCTCAGGTTAAGGAATAATAAGCTTTTAAAACGAGAGATTGATTGTGATGGTATAAGAAGAGGGGTATTAATGATGCCACAGGTAGTTATTTGCAAAACTTGCAAGCTCTCGAGACCATACAGTTGAATTGTTAATTTGTCTTTATTTAACCAGATCACCATAAATATATTTGTTTTAAATCAAGGAAAGCTGAATTTATACCAGTTTTCTCTGGAAGCCACGTTGTTGTTCTAGAAGCGGCCTTTGACACAGACTTAGCATAGCATTCTTAGTGAACATATTATGATTTCTACCAAATTTAATAAACTTCCTTCAAGCATTAATAGCGGTGAAAAGGATGATTTTGCATAGTTGCTATGTAGGCAATATTATTACACCAGTTCAACACACTCATGTAATGTAAAGTGTGTATTCAAATCTGAGGACAGAGTTTCGCTATGCGAATGATTCAGTAACATTTGTGATATTGTCCATAGTTTAAATAAATGTAGCTAAAATCCAAATCTTTAGGTTCCACATTCAATCAAAATAGTATAGCATGTAAGGAGAATATTTTACTTTGTAAAATGTGGATCAGAAAATCAGAAGGTTCTATTAAGTGAAATTTACTCAGTGAAGACAATGAACGTTTTAAATATTGCCACGTCTACAAGGATATTATTCTTAACTAAACATTGATATGCTCTGCTAATATTTGTGTATGTGTGCTTGTCCATATGTGTGTGTTTGAGAAAGAGAGATACAGAGAGCGACCGCTTGTTTTAAATCGATACGAACAGTCAGTCTATGATGATAATGAGGTGATACTTTCCTTATTGCCCTTGAAGTGTACTAAAAACATCAAATATGAGGAATGATGCCAGGTTATAAAACGTGTTGTATTCAAAGTAAGTAAGACCACTGCCACATATATGGTCCCGAACACCGCTCAAAGTTATTGGAACGTCGAGGAAAATCTCTCTCTCTCTCTCTCTCTCTCACACATCTAATCTACTTTAATATATCCAGGAAACTTTTTGGCTTGAAAGGTGACCAAAGGTGAGCTATTCTACTATTCAGATTGAGTACAGAAAGGGGTTTCACGCAGCTTACTGTTTGTACGGGTCGGTGTGTGTGTGTGTGTGTTTGTGTGTGTGTGTGATTTTTAACGTAGCTTTAACATTTATTTCAGTCATATCGCTACGATGTCTGCAGTGTAGCAGTTAATAGCGATGTCTAGCACTGGGGCATCGTGTCGCTGACATGTAGCATCATGTCACACCCAGCCACACTATCCTGACACCAGGCTGACCAATTCTAACTCTAACCTCTTATTGCTGAGCCAAGCGTGGAGGCTGTTAGTACCATTTTTATGTCTTTGGTATGACTCGACAGGGGTTCAAACCCGCGCCCTTCTGCATTCGAGGCGGAAGCTGTAACCACTTACGCCAACGGAGCGGTTTGTATGGGTCGGTACAAAATAAATGTCTTTGCATTGAACATCTTCTGTGTGTTGGGTTAAAGGTTTAAAATCATGCTGAGTTAATATTTTAGTGCATCTTGCTCATTTAAGGCAATAAGGCTGGCGATACAATCACAATAGATTTTCCATTCGTCTGCTTCAGTGACCATTGTGTGTTCTCCAGTGCTCATCAAAATATGGCTCCGATTAGTAATTTCAATTACCTCTCAAAATTTGTTAGAAGCTTACGTTTTACATACGCTGATATGGAGAAGGCACCAACCTGGAAAATATATAGTATATGTTCAGACTTAACTCCATCAGCAGTAATACGTAAACTATCTTAAAATTTAACAAGCTTCCCTTTTAATATAAGAATAGCGACCATACATTCTAGCCTAGTATAGAGAGTTGCAGAGTGTTTATATCATAAATGCATCTTATGTTTGTACAGGATCGTATTTCTACGGGACATCGGATAAAATGTTTTCATACCATTGCAAAAAGTCATGCCTTTAACAAAATATCAAAACATATTTGACCTTGTTTCGATCTCAGCATACCTATGTAAGACGGAACAAAGTGTATCAGTTCTGGGACTGCTGCTTATATCCAGATTGAAATGAATTTTCTCGCTCTAACACTTTCACATCATAATGACGTACGTCAAAACTAGCGAGCTAAGTTGAAATAAATTCAAATGGAAACTTGCCACCTTCTTGAAAGTATTCTACAAAATCATCCTGCTGAAGTGCATTTATCGTTTCGCTCCGACATACTGACATTAAATCATCCAAGTTTCAGCAGGAATCGCTCATTGCACCATATCCTTAAGTCTTGCAGACATATCGAGATTATAAGTTCTCCTTCTAAAGGTTGAAGTAGTTGAAATGTCAGAATATTAACAAATCGGAGACTCTTTTACAAGAATCATTTGTATACTTTCCTTCAATCGATTGATGGTAATTGGTTTTACCAACTCTCTCAGTAGATTTTATTTGACATTCATAATCCAGTAAACGGGAAACAAAACTGACTAATTCGTGCTTGCAAAACAGTTGGGTCATACATACTTAAGTTTACAGCTTGCCTAGCATTGACAAAAATGAAAGGTAAATAGAACAAACACGTTATAATAATTAGCATAGGATGTTTCGTCACTTTTATCGTACGTGCTTTTCGTTTTTATTTTTATTTTGTCTTTATGTATTCACTATTATGTCAATATTTGTCAGGATAGTTTTGACTAATTAAAGAGTGAAGGAGATGCTGCATAGTTTCTTTCATATAATATTATGCATGCTGAGGAGAAGAAATGGCTCAAAAATAGTAGCCTGATTCTACTCGGAAAAGTAATCAAGATAGTGACGCTGTTTGCAGAAATTATTTAGAGATATCAAAGCTTCGTTTGAACAAATATAGAAAATTAGTGATACAAAATAGAATATGATACACCCTGGAAATAAAATTAGATGGAACATATCAAAGTACCTCATGGAGAAATAGTCTGGTTACGGGAATTGTACTTATAAGGTTGTCTTTGAATTTCTCAGCAGTGCCATCGTTTATTGTCAGCTTCCTTGGTCCAAATGGCACAAATGTGTGTAGTATAGTACACGATACACAATGACAAGAAAACATTATTGCAATGTGTGAACATCCACATTATGGACGGACCATACAAATTACTATGCAAGGGCCAAGTGCACTGTGTGAAATACAAGTACCAGCAGGTAAATAAATTCGTAATATTTGTTTTAACGAGGATGTATACACAACCCTATATATTAAGTATTACAGTTCCATTATGGCGTCCTCTTCATTAAATGTTTGATATTACTACTACTAATAAAATGGGTAAAGAAAGAAATTTGGTATCACCAATAGATTAGAAATTCAAATGTCACGACGAGGGCTTTGCAATTTAAAAGCATTTTGTGCAGGTGGAGGTTTGTTTTTAAAACATGACTGTTACAGGTTCTACAAGTTGGATATCACTACTTCTTGTGCAATTGATGATTCATTTTAATACAACAAACTCCTACAATATGTTAATAATGTTAATAATAATAATAATAATAATAATAATAATAATAATCATATTACTATCACTAAAGGGCGGAATATGGCTTATGGAAAACCTGCTTCTCAGTCCTCTCTGCACGAAATGTACTATGCTAATAGATCTGTTGATAGCGACGCGACCACCGGCTTCAATGAATTGGTATGGGAAACTTGTACACATACACAGGAATCCGATGCTCCATGGTGGATACTGGACCTTGAAACAACCGTTATTATACAGTGGTTTCGTATTTACAACAGACAAAATGAGCAAGGCGTATTCGAAAATCGTAAGTATGAACATATGAAGGAAAATACATTTAATATAGAAACTTTTCATTTCAGTGTGAGTCATAAATAAACATTAGCTAACGGAAGTCTTACTCAAGTTAATATCTTGTTTTCTATCTGCATTCAGAAATTACTTCAGCGTTCAAAAACGAAATCATTGTGACTATTTTGTAACGCGATAAAAGAGTCTAGCTGCGCTATGAAAAGAAACGTCAAATGTAAGTTGCCTTTGTATATGAACTCATCAGTATAGAACTTGTTCGCAGAGAATTAATGTTTCACTTTGGTTTCTTAACAGCGCATCAGTATAGCGATTCCTACAGTTAACAGTTCAGAACGAAAGCTGACAATATCGCAGATCAGTGGAATATTGACTATCGCTCACCACAACACATGTTAGTTTGTTACATGAATCTTATTATGTTGTAGTGAATTCATTATTTCTTTTGTTAGTTCCTTTTGCATTTATGCTTCTGCCAACCTTCTTGAATCTTGCTGTATTCGCATTGTTCTGCTTTTGCTATTCTAATCGTCTTTACTTGTGGTTGTTTTTCAATAGTTACACCGATTTACCAGAAGCTTTACAATAGGGTTCAATTAATCACATATTTTTACAATGAGATTAAGACCACACAGGCGAAAGGGTCTTAATTTCCCAAAGGTATACAGGATCCACCTACTCAGCCTAGAACAAGTAAATTATAAACAACGCCCTAGATCCGGAAAGGTTTTCGGCACATTTGTGACTGCCGAGAATCCTGTGAACAGGTCAGGACCCTACAAATGCGGTAAAAGAAAATACATCCTTTGTACAACTGGAAAGCTACTTTTATTCACAAACTAACTCTTAGAGGTAAGGGAAAGACAAATACAGGTAAATTAGCCCCCTAAACAGAGAAGTTTCAAACATACGACCATTAAACATTGACGTAGATATAAATAAAAGGTTTACCTGTAGAAATTCTATTTGAAAAACCTTGGCATAAATTAGAAAACCAAACAATTGCCAAGGTGAAGGGTTTCAAGATGACCTCATGCAAATGATACTTAATGATCCTAAAGAGGTTAGAATCGAGATTGTACAACCTACTTCTTAGTATTGGGAATCCTACTACAAAAGTAGGATACCATGGATCATGCCCCAGATATGATCAGACGGACCATATAACCAAGGACTGCGCAAATAAGAAGAACACAAACCAGTTCAAACTAATAACATATGCAGCAGTAGCTGCGAGAAAAACTCCAACTTTTAATGAAAAAGAACCTGAACAAACAATATGATATAAAATA
The DNA here is from genome assembly GCA_016617855.1 of Megalonaias nervosa. Taxonomy (NCBI): domain Eukaryota; kingdom Metazoa; phylum Mollusca; class Bivalvia; order Unionida; family Unionidae; genus Megalonaias; species Megalonaias nervosa. The sequence continues at coordinate 29,895 of JAECUM010014577.1, forward strand.
TGAGAAAGATTAGAAAAATGAGCACAGAATAATATAAACAGTAATAGATAACCAAAGAAAACCAAATACACAGTCCAGCGAAAGAACATGACAAAAAGGGAAAATGGAAAGAATAGAAAAATATGATAAAACAAAGCCGAATGCAAAATGCAGACGACTACCTCCTCGAAGACACAAAACTTCGCGAAGGTAATGACAAAAGCCCCATGGATGTTTAGCAGGCGGTAGCGTCTTATAGAGAATGCGAGACTGGTCAATTAAGATTTCAATGAGAAATGAACGAGGGAGCGAACCAAGGAGAAATTACATCCATACACAACTGTTCACTTCTTCAACACAAACCAGCCATACAGAGAAAAACGATCACTAACATGTTAGGCCAAAGACTTACAGAAGCAAGTGCTGAAGTCAGTCCAAGCTACAAGAGTCCAATATCTCATACGTCCACCTCCATTCAGAAACAATGTACCAAATAACTAAGTAATGACTATGAAAATGGGAAGGACTAGGGAAATGAAAATAAAAATTAAAACAATAAAGACAAATTAAACAGCAAGGTCAAAAACCACAAAAATGAAGAATAAAAACAGCAGCAGGCAGGGTGAACCCTACAAATTGGTTTCGAGCAAGTTTTCCATAAAATAAAGGTTCCTACAGGGGCTGAAAAAATAAGGTCAATAACGCTAAACCGAACCTCCTAACTTTTATTATTACCGTATAGTTTGAAAAACGAATAATAAATCGTTTGGGTTAGCTCATTTTTGTTATTTTATTTTTGAATCTTTGTTTTTTGTGTTATAGTGCGTTTAGTTTACTCACCGGTCACTCAATTTTTGTCGGTCACCCTGCCTACTGCTCCAACACATACATATATATCAGATTAACCAAAGATTTTATCCAGACCTATACGATATCTAGATCTTGGGTCATGTAGATTTATTGTAATAAATCCAAACGGAACAGCTTGTGCTTGAGCAAAAAAGTTTTTAAATTTAATCATATCTATATCCCCTGAACACCAAGTATAGTAAATATTCTGTAAAGTATAATTATCTACTCCATTAAACACAACCAAAATATTGCAGTTATCTCCGATCACTTTAGGTATTTATGTATATCGTTGTGTAACATGAATCACGTCTGTATTCTTGTGTCTACCTCGAGAAAATATTCTAGCTGGATTCGTCTGTTTATCCAGCATAACATCATCGTACACCACTAAATTATTAATAAATCCATCTAGATCATCTACAGATGGGGCCTCATCAATATCGGTAATAAAGTCAACAACATCATCACCATCTTCATTCAGCAATTTCGCTTTTTCATTAACATCTTTAAGTACTTCATAACAGTGTTGATCATCTACAGATGGTGCTACTAAATACAGTTTACTCCATTTTAACCATCGCATTATTAAATTTAATAATAGTTGTGTTTTACCCGATCCAGATGGACCTATTATAATCATCCTTATCGAATTTGGTAATGCCGGATGATGCTTCACTGGCTCCTGTTTTCGTGTCGCCGAAAAATCAATTATATCCATATAATAAATAATATGGATTTATATTATGTTCGATGTAGAGCATCTACACCCACTGCTGAATTAACAACGATAACAACAAAAAATAAACGACGTGCTCTGACAGGCAAATGTGTAAAATGTGGCACGAAGAAATACAAATTTGTCAAAACAAAGACAGGTGGAGATATTTGCCGCTTTATTAGGAAAATTACCAGGAACTCCGTGGGCTAAATACCCCGGTGAGAAACATCTTCCTGGATATAATTATTGTGGTCCTGGAACTCGACTTGATATCCAACTTGATAATCAAGATCAACCAAGATTAGGAGAGTATCCAATAAAAAGATCGATCAAGCGTGTTATGTTCATGATGTTGCGTATAAAAGTAAAGATTTACAACAAAGGCATCTCCCAGATGTAAAATTGATTCATGCATTAAATTCTATACCTAATAAATCTGTCAGAGATAAATTAGCTAGTTTTCTAGTAAAATCTGCCATGAAAAGTAAAATAATGTTAGGGGCTGGTAATTAATTATATAAATATTATAATGGAATCCATTTATTATAGCCCAAGAGGATACTGGAGAGGCAGATCAGCTATTAGTAAATTATCTGAAGCAGCAAAAGTCTCACGTTCTGTTGCTGCAGCGTGGTTAGCACGACAGGCAATATGGCAAATCTATCTACCACCACCTAAAAAAATTCAATATGCACATTTTGATGTCAGCGTCCCTAATGAAGTTCATCAAGCAGATATTTTATTTTTACCACACGATACCATTAAAATTGGTAAACGTCAATCACGCACGTACAAATACGCATTAACTGTCGTTGACGTTGCAAGTAGATATAAGGAAGCGGAACCATTATCAACAAAGACAGCGTCTGAAGTTGCATCTGCGTTTGAACGAATTTATCAGCGAGGACCTTTGCGATGGCCACAGTTATTACAAGTTGATCCTGGCAAAGAATTTCTTGGTACAGTATTATCGTTGATGAAGAAACATACCGTTAAAATTAGACGAGGACACACTGAAATTCATCGTGATCAGGCAATCGTTGAACGATTTAATCGAACACTTGCTGAGCGGTTATTTGGATACCAATATGGAAAAGAAATATCCACTGACTTTAAGTCCGGTGAGAGATCTCGTGAATGGGTTGCAAGGTTACCAAGTGTGATAGCTGCGTTAAATAATGAAATTACTTGTTCAACTTCCATGAAACCCTCTAATGCGATTACAAAAAAATATATACCCCGTAGCGATGACAGACAACAACCTCAACCAGTATTAGGTAATGTAACTGTAAGATATTTATATGAACCTGGTGAACTTGAAGGTGGTAAAAAAAGAGCAACTGATCCTATTTGGAGCGTGACTACACATACAATTTCTAGTGTGGTTAGATCCACTGGTAGACCTCCAATCTACAGATTAGATTCTACTGCCCCTCAACGTGGATTTGTACGTGAACAATTACAGGTAATTCCTAAAGACACACAATTACCACCACATACAATTACATAACCAGAACCTCTACGTCGATTACATTCAAGACAGGTCAGCATCACATTATCACGTGTATGACCAAGATCACTATTAATTCTGTCTACGGTAAATTGTCTTGGATTATTATTCGAATATTGCCATAACATATTACAGTTACAACTTGCACAATTATTATTCTGTAGTTGTTTTAGTTTTATAATAAATTCAATATCAATATCAAAATCACGATTATTTTTTTTGTCACACTGCTTATAACCAGATAGTTTTTTTTCTTATTACGTCATTATTAACAGTTTGATCATTATTTTCTATAAAATTCATAATAACCCTATGTAGTTGAGATATTCTTCTGACCCTAGAAACTGCGAGATAGACTAAATTCGACCATTCGATCCGATCATCTATAATCCAGATATTTGTATCAGAAATAGTTAACCCCTGTGACGAGTGAATAGTTATAGCGTATCCTAACGTCCACGGTGATTTATTCATATTCAGCGCATTCTCAACAACATTAATATCAACTAAAATAATATCATTCAAGACAAGATTCTGTACTCCACCACCAGGAATTTCAACATTAATATTCTGTCGTCGAGTATCTGCTGGGCGATAACATAATGGTACAGGTAGATCTGAAAACTTTTCTTTATGTAACAGAAATAATTTATCCTGTAGTTCATCACGAACTATCTTTCTACTTGCAACTATTAAATCAGTGGGATTCCATAAATTTAGAAAATCATTCATATAAGTCTCAGGAATTACTCGTCGCATTATCTCACATTGTACTCTGTCTGGTTGTAGTCTGATTAATCTTTTAAACTCCTTCAGCAGTTCATCAATAGCTTTATGGTCGTCATTTATTTCTTCATAATAATCTACGTTATTCTTCAGCCATTCATGTGGAGACTGACCAATAAAGGGTGGTGGTTGACCATGATCACCGCACATTATCACAGCAGTATTCTTTAATAACAACCAATCAAGAAATGTTTTTAATATTTCTAACGACACCGTGCATATCTCGTTCCATATTATATATTTAGGTATATATTTCTCACCCATTCGTTCAGGAGTCCATGTGTCTCCACACCATCTAAAGAAACTATGATAAGTGCACGATTTTACTCCTCGCTCTTTGATTTCTCTGGCGAGTTTATGTGTCGGTGTCAAAACAATTATATCTGAATTATTATTCATGAATAATTTAATCACACGCATTGTTTTACCTGAACCACCGCATCCATTAAGATAAACAGTCTTATGTCTAGCCACAGGATCATATACAGATGGTGCTGATGACTTTGATACTTGATTATTATTTTTGTAATATATTTCCTTAATTTCAACGTCGGCGGATTCAGAATAACTAAGTATATTTTCTTGTTTTATTCTCCATGATCCCCATTCACCATTAGCAAGTAGCGGTTTTAACAAATTCGTATATTTTTTATTTATGTAGAACGAATCCGTGGCGACTCTGACAGCATCACGAGAAAATCTATTTATCATAGACAGTAGATTTATAGAAACATATGCCAACATAGATGATCTTAAATGAGTAAACTGCGGTGAGTCACCATCAAGATAACTCACAATTGTACCTAGTTTGGTTCCGTCTGACAAATAAGCATTACTTCGATTTACAAATGTGTTTTTTTCCGTTGTATCAGCAATTATAAAATCGAGTTCAGCATCGTCCATAATCAATCTTGTACAGTGTCTTTTATGATCATATGCTCCTCCTTGAGTAAATTTACCAATTATCTTTCTACCATGATCTTTTGCAAGTTTTTCATCATGCTCGTCCCTGCATTTACGTATATTATTAGTAATTTTAATGATGTCATCTTCATTAAGATCAAGGAATTCTTTCCTGGCATCATCAATATTAAATCTATTTGGTTCTGGTAACCAAACTTGCTTCTGTGACCGATACGATATAATTGCCTCACTCACCTTCAATAATGTTAAAATTCCAACATCAAGCATATATCGCAATAGTACTATTGGAATCCAATATTTTTCTGAAAAATGTCTTCCAAACCAAACATAAGTAATCGGATGGAGATTTTCTGCAAATTCGAACGATTCTACATGAGCAAATCCGGTTAAGTCAAAATCTGGTAAATGTCCGTTTATCGCAACCCTGGTCATCTCGTGTGATGGATGTCCGAATCTCTTAAAGTATTCAGAACATTCTCCGTATCCAAGAAAACTTCCAGGATAACACGCTACCATATCAACAGATATAACGTCATTATACTTATATTTATATTCCATAATCCTCCGTGTCCATATTCTACACAGCTTTTATGAATATCTTCAAGAAATTCCGATCGTGTTGGTTTCCATAAATTTTTCTCCTGAGCGAAATGAGCCGCTACAGATGGAACTGTAAAACAATTATTTAATAATTGTCTAACTTTGACATCGTCTGAAGTATATTTCAGCGCAAGATGTTCCATTTCTACATTAAGAGATTCTGTACGGTAAATATCACCATTAGGCCGTACAAACTGATCGTAATAATCATATTCTGAACTTTGAAATAACCAAACAGATACAGGGTCACTTTTACTGATATTTTTGATAAAATCAAATATATGTCCATCATAAAATTTAACCGCTCTATCTCGTGGAAATATTGTTACTGCTGAGGTCCATGCATGCGAATTGTGATCTATAATATCTATAGGAGCTCCATTTTTTTATGTATTTTGGTTTATATAAAATCTTTCCCGTCAGCGTCTTTACTGTTATTGGAAATCTTAATTTTTTTCCTAGATCAGCAACATCTCTGATAGATGCTCCAGTATCTTTAACTGATTCTGCCCACATATTTATTTTTTTACGCCTTAAATCTGTTAAACCATTACCACGTATCGCGTTTATGAAATGTTCTGTAACTCGTTCAGCTACACAGTTTATTCTTGACTCTGACAGTTTCATCGGCTTTAGATCCCCGACGTCAGGTTTATTATTAAGCGGATATATTGCATATACAACTGCAGTAACTGGATATGCACGTTCATAATATAATTTGTCAACACCGGTTAGTATTCCGGGTTTAGATTTATTATTTAAGAGAACAATATTATTTCCTGACTGTATGAGGACTGGATCGCGCTTGTCACGAATAATCCAAGTATTTTCTTCTGTATTTACAATAAATTTTATTAAAATAAAGTATTTTTGATCATCAAGGTGGTTAATAATTATTCTTCCTCGTTCGTCATTCATCATATTAGTAACATTTCCGACTCTGAATGTTGACCATACATGAGCAGCACCACTATTACGAAATTCCTTCTTGGCTTCACGAATACGTTCGGTTACATCCTCATCCGTTAAAGTTAAATCTTGCATCAAAGTACTAAATTTATATTCTGATAGTCTGTCAAGATAGAATCTAGCTCTTTTAGGTTCAATTGCCGATAATTCGTTCATATAATTAAGACAAATATTTAAATTAAAATTTTAGTATATATATATATATATAATAATTGAAACAAAGAACAAATGTGCTTGGCTCAAAATTGGATATACTTCTCTTTGTAATAAATCGTGTGTGAACAAATACTGCGGAAATCATGCACAAAGTATCAAAAATGGAAGTACAGGACCAATACCGTGTATTCAATGTGGTGTTGGAGTCAGAGGAAAAACTCAGTTGTGTTTAAAATGCGGCGGAAAGGATACAGAGAACTTAAACGATATTATGACAAAAAAAATAATACTTTGACGTCAGGTAAATCTCCTATACAAACCGTAGAAGATTATCTGGCCAGAGTTCAAAACAATGATTGAGACAAATGATATTATATATATAAATGGAGCAAAAAGAATTTGTAAAACATCCTATAATAAAAAATTATGAAGCATCCCGAGATGGTGTGATCAGAAACTGCAGATTGAAAAAACCAGTCTGTAATATTAGTAATACTGGTTATTTTAGATTTACCGCTGGGAGGAAAAAATATCTATCTCATAAATTCATATTCGAATGTTATTTTGGAGTAGTTAAAAATGGACTTGTAGTTGATCATATTGATGCAGATCCACAGAATAATAATCTATCTAACCTGCAAGCTATTACACCTAGTCAGAATTCTGCACGTGGAAAAAATGGCGTTAATAATCATTGTAAGGACGCAAGAGTTATTAGGTCTGTAAATATACAGACAGGACAGGAAATAACTTTCCCATCAATTAATGCGGCTGCAAAACATTTTAGCATCAATCCTGCTTCAGTAAAACGCGTTGCAGATAATATTATTAGATCAACATTTTCAATAAAATATGATCAGCCGATAATATTTGAATATATCTAACTCTGTCTTCCTAACAAAAAACAAAACAAATAAATACTTTTTTTTACTGTATATAGTTCGACTTTATATTTTGCCATGGGTACCTTCACCGTCGCTGTTCTCAGTGTCACTTTCATTTTTGAGAGAATCAAATAACATAAACTTTCTCAGTTCCATTACACGATTATCCACGATCTTCTTTTTCTCGTATTCACGAGACAGTTCGGATCTGATATTTTCGATCGAACGTGCAAGAGGCGCAAATAGTTTTACCTGCTTTTCATTTACCATTGCCAAGGATTCTAACATAGACTGATAGATTAATTTTACGAATTTATAATTGGATGGTAATGTGTATTTATTGTCAATTTTTCTTTGTTTTAATATTTCATAATCACATAATATTTTTTCAGGATCAAGATTATCAGAGAGATTTATTCCATTATGTTTTAATTTTTTAATAGCAGAAATAATATCATTAATGTTTTCTTGGTTCATTATATATATATATTATTTCTTTAAAATAAAAAATATTTACAAAACATATAATCACAACACAACCCCGTATGAACTTCTAGCTTGCCATATGACATGCTAGCAAGTTCAGGGGCATTTGAATTAATCCCCATGTGACCCCCTAGGTTGTCAAACAACATCCTAGCAGGATCAGAGGAAATTCGAAAGACGAAGCATACAGACACAATTTATCCCCATGTGAACTCCTAAGTTGTCAAACAACATCTTAGCAGGATCAGAGGTTACATATAAACTTATCCTAATGACATATGATTGTATGAACATGAATATATACAAATGGTGATGATTTTGATTTGATTGTGGACGGCACAAACATATAGTGTATGGTTATGAAATATATACAAATGGTTTATGATTTTGATTTGATTGTGGACGGCACAAACATAAACTTATCCTAATGACATATGATTGTATGGTTATGAAATATATACAAATGGTGATGACGGGGGAATCTTGTCTACGTCCAACAGATTTTGTACACTCTCCCCCTATTACAAAACCCCGGGGAGTGTAAAAGGTACACCCCTCAAGGGTGTATGGTAGGAGAGTGTATTTTGTTTGTTGTGGATTTCGAGGAAATGCTCCGGGTTCCCCCGATTAAATAGCATCAGTCGCCAAATGCAAGATAAAATATCTTTAGCATTTTTGGAGACTCGAACACACGAGAGTCTGCACAACTTCGATCTACATCCAACCGTCTTACCACTTCGGCCATCGCTCTCTTATCAATAATACAGTTAAATTTAAGTATATATAAAATATTTGCGCTATCTCACAGGACTTCTATTACTAATAGAATGTAGAACTGTACTTCAATTTTTCAAAATTCATAAAATAATTACACGTATGAGTTATAGTTCGTTAAGGTAACAGACAGACGGACTAATACGCTATACACGTATATACAACTGGTTTTGTACAGGTAACGACGTAGTAGTAAGGGAAATAATCGTTTAATTTACTCCGCAGAGAGAGATAACCGAGTTATCTCGCTTTATTATATATACAATTGCTTTAATCATAGAAATTGATTATTATTCATATATTTACTCATCAGATTATTTTTTTGTCCCTGATTATTTAATCAGACGTTCTACGAGCGTATATACAAATTAATATTAAGTGATTCTTCTCGTAGATCCAGAATGTTTCCTGCCTGGTCAGTAAGTTTGAAATTTATTCTTGATAATAATGGATTATGTACACGTAGATAAACTGGATTAATTGGCTCAGATACAATTAACCACCCGGGCGGATCTTTAGGACTGAATTTATATAGTATATACCCCTGTTGGGTCTGGTTAGACTTTGAAAGATCTACTTGATACTTGCCATCAATTACGTCACATACTAGATTGACCGCGATCGTAGATGTTATATTAACAATACCAGGTGAGATATGGCGACCTCCACCATGTGGATCATTATTATATTTAAGAATAGTTGGTGTAGGTATTAATTTTTCCATGAATCACATATTCTTTTAAAATGTTCATCAATAAGATCATTAACTGACTTCTTTAGCTCCTCAGAGTTAAATCCCGGAATTACAAATGTTGGTAGCTGTTCTTCTGTGATTCCATAATATTTAAGAAATACTGTTTTAAATAAACGTTTATAGCTTACACGCTGAATAGGATCATCTTCATTAACTATATAAGTACTAAGAAATCTATCTACCGGTACGTTTAATGTTTTTTCTCTGTCAACGATAGCCTTATTTACATATTCTAAGTCTGATGCAACCTGATTCAAATGTTGTATTGTCTCAATTATTTGATTTTTTAAGTCATCGTTGTAGGAAGTGCTGATGCTGGAAAATAAATTTCTTAGATCATTAAGTACACGTCCGTGTTCAGATTTAATTGGTCTTGATTTTGAGTTAATTTCTTCAACATTAATTGTTGCTATTCTTGTTGTACCTTTACCCCGAACAAAATCTATAAAATGATTATACTGTGCATAACCACGATAAGCATCCGGAGTCTCTATAAACGGATAAGTTTTTCGATATTCTGGAGGTTTTATAAATTTTTCAACATCTACGACGAAATCAGATCGTTGTGGTTCTGGTGGTCCTTGATAAACCGGTGGATCTTCAGGCCATCCTAATACTGATCTAATCGAACTTTGATAAATATCTACAGAGTAATCAGGGGAATTTATTTCAATCACCGCAGATAGTGTTGGTTCGTAGACAGTAATTGCTATTTTTGATTCTTTTCCTGTAATAGATTTAATTCTGCGTTGGAACTCATCATTAATCTGTTCTATTTGATAACTGCCCGTTGGAATAGCAACTACTTGCCAATCAGGAGTTCCATCAGGTTTATTCTTATTGGCGAATATTAATGAATTATTTGGCTGTAGTCCACCAAATGGTTTTGATCTAATATTGGGCCAGCTATAATAAACCCGTAACTGTGCTAATGCTATTTCTTTTGCAGGAATTGATGTTGGAAAATTAACACTAAACTCAGGATTGGTCGAACTTAACGATATCATAGTGGTTTTTGACGGAGTCGTATTAGTGACGATCTGCTGAAGTAACTCCCTGTCTGTCATTATTATTATTGTTGTTATTTAATTCGTTAAAATCATTAGCGATCACCTTAAATGCGTCATCATAGGTTTTCATCATCATCGCGAATTCAGTATCGGATATTTCACCATCACTGACACACGAAGAAATGTACAAAGATAGTTTAGAGTATGCCTCTGCCACTGTATGTAATTTAATTATATAATCGTGCAATTTAGTATTTGTACAGGTATCTATCTTTTTGGCTATAATACCGAGAGCACCAGCAATAGTTGTTGATGCTGAAACAATGATGGTTATAACAGTAGGTGCTGTCATCGTCAATGTTGATAATAATAATCCTGTTCCAGCAATAACAGCAGAAACCGAGTAAACAACTACATCAATAACAACTATACGCCTTTTGTATTTTTTTATTTTCGTGTTATAATAATCAATAAAATTATTTAGTTTATTCAGACGCTCACATATCTGATTGCATCTGTAACGTTGAACGTCGATGCGAGACTGAGGTTGATCCAATATACTAACAACGTCATTTAATTAAGTTTCAGTTACGAATTCTAGGCACCACCAGTAACGTCTCGGAGGTATTTCCGTTGATATTAACGTAAAGATTTCTTTGATGTTCTTGGTTAGCATCACCAATAGAGGATTATGATATACATTCGGTGATAATGAAGTTGCCGCAGTAATTTCTGAACCGTACATAGATAACCTGTATAACCCAGTTACTTCTGCGGTATGTTCGAGTGTGTTATTTTGCGGTGCCCATGTTGCTGATCCTGATGCTACTGTGTACACGACATTTTTAATTTGTCCGTGTGGAATTTTAATCAGATTAGTTTTTTGAACAATATTAGGTATTCCACTGACAATATCATTGAGTTTCATGTTGACGTCGGAGAGTTTTATATCAACGATTGGTGGATCACCAAAAAAAATCTTTAATGGTTTTGTTTATATTTCTACGAAAATTTAAAAAAGTTTGTACGTGATTAGTAAAAGTACCATTGAGTGTGGTCATTTCATTATTGATTGTAGCTAGCGAAGTTGTTATAGGAATGTTGCTATCGTCTACATATTTCTTCGTCGCAGCATCAAAATCATATTCTGGTGTTCTAAGATTGTTAATACCATTATTATTCATGTTGAGAAATGCACGCATTATACCGCCGTTGGCCAATACGTATTTAGATTCTTGATCGTCGACGTATTTCTTTGTTGCGGCGTCTGTATCTGCGGTTGGGTTTCCAAGACCTGTAATTTTATTTTGATTCATGATAATTGAACCTGTAAATGAATCACCAACTTTCTTAATATAATCGTTGACTGACGTACCGGAATCTTGTATTTTACCCTGATCAGTAAAAGTAACTATACTATTAACAACCGCATTAGGAACTCGTATAAGTACATCTGGTAGTTGTATATTACTAGTTTTTAATCGTCCTTCCTTATCCTGAAAAACAACTACTTCGTTTTGATCCACACTGGTTATGTTTAATAAATCATCAATCTCATTTCTGAGCTGATCGAGAGTTGTGTATTTAGATAAATCAGCTTGCTGCTGACCTTTATCACGAGAAGATCTTCCGTAAATATCTACCATTATATTTACTGATGTCTGTTTAAATGTGACAACGTAGTATATTCATGTACAACTTTGTGAGGTGGTTTTGTTGATTTTGATACAGCATCAAGTACGTTAAGTACTTCTCGACCACATATTGGTGGATCAGTTAATGTTTGTGTTGGTAACGTTGAATACCATATTGGAGTACTTTGATCGCCGCCAATATACTTTAAGAATTCTTTTGGTGGAGCTAGTCCGTATGAATCAAAATAAATAATTCCACGTGGATCAATTGCATATCCAACCCAATGTGTGCTGGACCAGAGTTTTTGTCGAGATTAATAATACCGGTTTCAATATTGTTTGGTTGTTTTGGTAATTGATCACGCATGAAAACTCCTCTAAAATTTTTTATTTTTAATTTTTTAGCAGCATCTAGTAAATCAAAATTGGACATAGGAGATATTAGTAAACTGTCCCCGGTAATCTTAGGCTTTTTCCGTACCATGAATGTGGAGTCCCTGGCAATCTTAGACCCTTCCCTTTTTTTTGGATGTTCTTCTTATTCCCTGTCCGGTTGCTTTCTTTAATGCCATTCCAGCAGCGGTTCCAACAGCGCCTAATGCAGCTGCTTTTGCAACAGCTGGAGCTGCAGCGGCTATTAATGCAGGTATAGCTGCAAGAAGTGGAAATATACCACCCGTCTTAATGATGTCTTTAATGGCACCCGCAGAAAGATTAAGTTTTATACCTTTATTTGACTTTTTGACTTCATTGAAATGCCTGAGCTGACGTTCTGTAAGAGATAATTTATTTGAACCGCTCATCTGCTCTTTCTTTAGCGATATTTTTAATCCACAGTCATTTTTTGATGCTGATTGTAGCCTTTTAATCTGACCAGGAGTCAGACTGACACTAACGTGATTATATGACATTATAATATTCATAAACGATCTAATTACGTGTTTTCTACTGGAGCATCAACTACTCGCATTCTTCCACCAGCACCTTCAAGTAACCTTGATTTATCGCTAAGTATGACAGCAATTGCTCTGTAATTGTCAATACCTTCTATTGCTGGTGGTCCTACTGCTCCTACTGGCTTCAGAACGCGAGCTCGAAAGTGTATATCAACAACAGATTGTCTGGTTAAATCTAAATGTTCGAGCGAAAAGTAATAAATTGGATATAAAGTTGTAAAATCCAGTTGTCATATTTGTAAACCAGTATCAATATTTTGATCACGTCCCATGAACGACATCAGACGATGATATGCACATGCTACATGATTTTGATCAAAATTCAATAAAATATCTTCGGATGGTTCTTGATGTCCATTTATCCTTACAGAAACCTCGGAAACATTAAGATGATCAAATATCATAATACTACGTAGTTGATTGTTTACCCGTGCAGTATTTTGTAATGCAATAAATATATGCCGTGGTGCAGAAACACCCTGCTGGGAAGCTATATGCCACGTGAATAAACCATGAATATTACTCTGGATAGCATCTGTGGTCATTGTCAACCATGATAACATTGATTTACCACCTTGACTCATAAAAGATAGTATCCGATCTTCTTCAGATATTGTTGGAGTCATTACTGGCATCCATAATGAAAGTTTTGTAAGAATTACTTTACCAGCATCACCAGCGGGTCGCCATATTGCATCATCGTCGGTTGCTTTTCGTACAAGTACAGCTGTATGCTTAGCTCCAAAAATGACTTTTCTGACATTTCTGCAAAATCCAAAAATATGTGAAAGTGGAATTGCGCATGAAAATGCTCTTCTATTACCTCGTAACATTGCTCGACGTGATCTAAATCCTAAGTTAAAATCTGGATCTACATTAATAATCATACTTTGTACATCCGCATCGGCGTTTCTAGCAAAATTTCTTGGTCGTCCTATTTCATATTGTCGATACTCTGGAGAATCAGTTGTATCCTTTGCAAACATCATTGACGGACCAGCCGATCTTGAATAATCGTCGCTGTATCTTGCAAGACCAAGTATTGTTGTAGCAACGTCAACGTCTTTCTGGATTGATTCAATATTTTTTCCGTCAATCATATACGTAGCGCTATCAAATAACGCCATAATACCATTATTAACAAAACAGCCACTAACATGGTCTCCATATGCTACTGGTGCTGCAGGGGCAGCGTTATTTAAAATCTCACCTTCTACTTCAATAAAAGCCTCAGCGGGTAAGAAGTATCTACTTGTATCATGAACCTGTAATTCAATTCGTCCACGCTGATCTGGAATTCGAGCGTCATAAGAATAATATTAATAATCACGCACAGATTCATCTTTGAGTACTGGTGCGTCTATGTCAAATGCTGGATCAGATATACGCTTGAACATATTTATTATAATTATTATCGTCTAAAACGAAGACCACTTCGAGAAGTGAGACCACTTCCTGCTATCAGACTAGCGGTTATAATTTTTTCTTTTTCTGACATTGGTACATCAGCCAACTCTGCTAGTTTTTGATTAGCAACTTGATTTATTATTTTACTGACATTTGCAGGCATTACTTCAGTACTGGGTAATTTTACTGGTGAGTGACGTTTTCGTCGTATTAATCGTGCTAGTCTATCTTTGATTGCTGAAAATGCTTTACCAGCGAGATTACCCATAGCACCAATACCTTTTTCACGAACAACATCAATAGCTTTCATTGACAGTTGCTTTGCAATCGGTATTGCTTTTGGGGCTATCCTTCTAAATAGACCCTGAACAACATCACCTAGTCTATCTCTGTAGGTTGTTTTGTATACTGGTAATCGTGAATTTATTACTCTGACCATGGTTGGTCCACGTTGAGTACTATGTACGATCATTTATTATAGTAATTGCATTTAATTACGTACTCAGTCACTGTAGTAGTCATCGGCAATTTCGTTAATAAGAGACTGACAAACATCAACGTCCATAATACCGCCTGTAAATAACCGTCTGCAAATATCGGCTGTTTCATTAATTATTTCTGGAGAATTATTACCAGCTCGTTTTCCTCCGATGAGGATTTCTAATCGATCAACATCAGCAAGGACGTTATTAGGACACGGAGTAACAAGACCACTTCCATGAGTAGTAAATCCACTTCCACTTACGTTGCCAGAAAAGGTGTCTGACGGCCAATATTCTTCTTCCTCCTCTTCCTTTTTGCTTGGTTTTTGTTGTTTTAGAGATTGCATCAATTGCTGTGGTAGTGGTGGTAATATCTGTGGCAACTGTTGTTGTGGTGGTGGTGATAGCAGTGGTGATCGTGATAATTTAAATCGTGGTTGTTTTTGTGGTTTTGGAGATTGTGGCAATTGTTGTGGTGATGGTAATGTTCGTTTACCTTGTTTAGCTTTTTCTTTTATACGTTTATGTACAGCCTCATCAAATTCATTAAAATCTTTAATATCTTCGTTAGATCTAATTTCTGGAATACCAGTATATATGCGATATACATCCTTAATCCAATTGGCAGAGCTCAGAGATTTAACATGTTCTGGTTTTACATATTTTTGTCTTTCATAATATCCAAATGCGGCAATATCAAGTAATTGGTCTTTGTCCTTGATAGCAACAATACCTTCAGGTGTAAATTTATCTATTATCTTAATTCTGGTTTTTGGTTGTTGTGGTTGTGGTTGTGGTTGAGCCCCAGGTTGAGCAGCTTGAATACGACCAGCAATATCAGCAGGTAAAGTTTCAAGAGCTCGTTGTGTTGCCTCAGTTGCTGTAACAATTTTCTTTGTTGGTTCGACAATCGGTTTAAATAATTGTTTTGTATCCTCTTTAAATTCGACATGAGATTCTTAACGTGCTTGTAGTTGTTGCTTAACAGAATCACGAACAGGTAAATATTTTTTAATTGCCTCTAATCGCTCTCGTGCTAATCTGGCAGAGTGAGGTTCTCCAATATTCATTATTAATAATATTATTTATACTGGCTGTTTAATTTACAGCAGCAGGCAGGGTGAAAAACAACAAAAATGAATTGACCCGGTAAGTAAACTAAACGCATTATAAAAATAAAAACAAAAAGTCAAAAATAAAGTAACAAAAATAACTGTCTGTTCCCCAAAAAATGTCTTATTTTTCATAGGTGGTTTTAGTTGTCCTTTATTTTTACTTCTAATAATAATAATAATAATAATGGCGGAGCGTTTAGCGGAACCATTATTATTATTAGTAGTAGAAGTAAAAATAAAGACTTAAAATACAATAAAAACTAAAATGCGATTTTCGTATCCTCATGAAGGTTCGGTTTAGCGTTATTGACATTATTTTTTTTTCAGCCCCTGTAGGAACGTTTATTTTTGTAAAATAAGGTCAGGAAAAAAGTTGTAGGGTTCACCCTGCCTGCTGCTTAGCCTGCAGGAATGATCAACAGATAGGTGAATCGTTTAATTTTGGGGTCTTGTGTTTTCATAGAGTCAATTGCAGTGGTGCGTTCATCCAAGTGTTGTTGCACTTTCTCGTCATGAACTTTCACCGTAAAAGTGTTTTGATTAGGAAGGATATTTAGGATTTGCGTAGGGTGTGTTACGACCATGTAGTTTAATTACATGTGTGTTAAAATTTGAATTCCTTTTATTTCATTT
Source organism: Megalonaias nervosa (assembly GCA_016617855.1). Lineage (NCBI taxonomy): Eukaryota > Metazoa > Mollusca > Bivalvia > Unionida > Unionidae > Megalonaias > Megalonaias nervosa. Next base: position 46,524 of record JAECUM010014577.1, read on the forward strand.
TTATATCATTAAATATAGTTATTATTGTGATGATGATTATGTTCGCAGGGCCTGAGATTTTGATAGAAACATCGTGTTTATTTAGAACGTAAATGTGACTCGCGTGAGCTTGAATTTTGCATGTCGGTTTGTCGATTCAAGTAAACAGTCGGCAAAAGCTATGTAACTGATTGGTTGTGACCACAGTCATTTCTAATAATATTTGTTGACATTCTGTACTACGATGTGGCGAGATTTCGAAATCGCCATGTGTTCTTCGTGCGTGTACATGAAATGACGTTTTATTTCGTCTTAAATACTCAGGTACCTGCGAAATAGTTTAGAGTCATATTTTAACACCTTACAGGGAGTCACATTTTAACAGGGAGTCACATTTTAACATCTTATAGAGTTTTTAATACCTTGAGAAAAGGTATTCTTTTGTGCTTTTGACCTTCCTCGTCAGCGATCATGACAGAATCCACTTTGAAAGGAATGACACGCAGTAACGGTAAGGAGGTGTGTCCCACTACGTTGTACTCCGGCACATCAGAGTACACAATGATCAAATTCAGTCCTTTGTTCATTTCTACAGGGAATCTAAAATATTTCTCAAAATCCGAGTTACCGGTCACAACTGGTATTTCGTTTGTAATCTTGATCAACTTTGGGTCTCCACCCAGAATGTCATATAATTCAGAACAAAATGTAATGGCCAATACTTTTTCCTCTGAAAATTTCATCATTAGGCGACGAGCTATTTTGTGGTATTCAATCGTGACACTTTTTCTGGTTTTCTCCAAGACTTTGCCAAAGACGTTATTGAACCTGTCAGCAATGGCGTTCACCAAATGTTGACCACTAAAATAATAACCTGAGAAATTTTCAACCGATGAGAGCTTGGTTTAGTAGTTGGGTCTTGCGATTTCATAGAGTCACCTATGGTGCGTTCACCCAAGTGTTGTTCCACTTGCTCGTCATGAACTTCTACCGTAAAAGTGTTTTGATTTTCGACGATGTTTTTGACTTGTGTAGGGTGAATCATTTCCACTAAAGCCACTTCCCAATGGGCTTCGTGATCCAATTGGGTGGCCTGAGGTAATTTTGCCGTGTAGCAGCATAAAGTGTCATTGGGAAACACCTCCATTGAACTGTCACTGGATAACGTTAAGTAAAATTGTTTGTTCATAATTCCAGAGTTCTAGTGTCCGAGGAGTCGCTGGAAGTCAGAGGAGTATCTAAAAGAGGATGGTTAGGATGACTGTTGGAAGGGGGAGTAACGTTGGGCACAAGACTCCCGTTGTTATTCCCGTTAGAGTAATATTTCAGAGACGGATTGGGAAGAAGGTAACCGATGCAACTGCTGAGTAAAATGGTCCACAATTGTTTGTCTCCTTGTTGCAATTTGGCAATGGCAGCACCGATAACACAATACACCACACAGATTTGGCAGAAGAAAGACGATTTGCGTTTTAGGCACACGTCTCCACACCACACCCACAAGGTTGCTTTTGTAGATCTTGCACAGAAGAATTGGGGGAAGGAGTGGTCACTGCGGTAGGTGAGGCTGTGTTGAAAGGCATAATGGTCACTTATTTTTATAGTTGATGAGTTGCGAAGCGTCGATCCAAGAGTCAAAACTGGGCGGATATCCTTTCCAACGCACTTTGACTTCTTTGACACGTCGTTTTCCTACTTTTCGGGTTCTTCGATCGAGAATGCTTTCGATCTCGTACACGTCGTCTTCTTTTTGGTAACACGTTGTAACTCGGGCAAGTAAAACGTTCGTTTCAACACTTCCCCGTTCATGTCTTCCAATTTATAGACGGGAGGATGACGGTCACGCACACGTTCGGTGACATGAAACAATTCGGTGGTCCAGTTGGGTAAGTAACCTTTGTCGAAAGTGCGTTTGGTTTTGCCAATGCGCACCCAATCTCCTACTGCCAACACTCCACCTTTCTTGGGGACAGTCACTGCAGGAGGCGTACCAAACAGGCGCTCAAAGACGGTCACTTCGTTGTCGGGAGTCACTTCTTGGGGGGGGGGGGCACATCCGATGCTCCGATGGTAAGATTGGTTGTACGATTGGACAAGGTGTGGCAAGACATTTATGTCCTTGAGAATGTGTTGATGTGTAAAATATTTCCACATGCGTTCTTTCAAGGTACGTTGAAAACGTTCCACGATGATGGCTTTGGTTTCGGGATTCTCGGTGGTGAAAAATGAATGTCACGTTTCTTCAATTCTTTTTGGAAAGCTTGGTTCAACACCAGTTTGAGGGCTCGCACTAACTCACTGTTCGATTTAGAAGTCAATGGTACGATTCAAGCAAATTTGGAAATGAATTCGATGACACAAAACAAATATTTGTAACCACGATTGTAGGTGGCCAAATGAGAGACATCGGCTAAATCGGCTTGCCATTGATGATCGATACCCTACACTCGTGTGCGACGTTTGGAAATTTTTCGTTGAATGGGTTTTTGTAAGGTGTACGTGGTTTGTTCTTGTAACCAGCGTTGCACTTGAGGTAAACGGACACGTTTCAGTTGAGTTTTGGCAGCACGATACAATTTCTGAACTCCTCCGTAACCTGTAGGATGGGATGGTTCGTAGTAAGATCTGGCGAACACCTTCTCCATTTTTTTTAATAAGTGATCCACTCTTCGCTGATGCTCCTCTTTTCTTCGTGTGGTATTTTCTTGGATTGTAATGCTTTACGTGTCCGATGAGCGATAGGTGTCGAGGAGGAAGATGTCTGAACTGGGATAATCAGTTCTTGTTTCACTTCTGTCTTGGCCTTCGTTTTCTCTTCTGAGGAAGAAGGAGTAGCCATCATCTTTTTAATCCAACCAATTCTGGATGTAGGTGGTGTTGTTAACTAGTGTACTTTTTCTGGTGGAGTTTGAAGCTTTTCTTCTTTTTCTGTCTTGATCACTGGGACTAGTGGTGGTGGACTTTCTGTCTTGATTAATGGGGCTAGTGGTGGTCGTGGTGATGGACTTTTCATCAAGGCCTTAAAATCTTTCAGAGTGGGTAGAGCTGTTTCGTCTAAAGCTTTCTGGTGAAAGAGTTGCAGTCGTTGTAACAATTGACCGTACCTTTGCGATTTTTCCGTTTCTGACAAATCTCTGCGATCCATAAACGATTCAATTCGTGTTGTAACTGGGACATCTCCGTCAAATGAGGATTGGGAGGTAAATGTGGTGTTCGCTGTTCTTGCCAACAATGGTATTCGATCCATCGTTTGTAAGGCACTAAAGCCAGTTTTCGTCCTTCCATTGGATTTCAAGGATCACGTCTGAGACCTTTTGATTTCAGAGGTCCCTTTTATCGTCTTGACCTTTAATCTTCATCCTCCCAGGATTCTTCCCATTGTTCCCAATAATCCTTGCAGAATAGGTGCTCCTATGATTCCCAGCAAGGGTCGTAACAGGGGTAAAATGGCAATTCCTCCGCGTTGCACCAACATTTTTTCTTTTGACGAATGGGTATTTTCTTTTGGACCATTTGGCGAAGAACGTACCAATGTTTGGCTAAGCATTTTTTCTGATGTTTAGACAAGAGGTATTGTGCCATTCAAGACATTCAGACAACATTCGCTCACGGTATAGATGACATCTTTGGAGGCAGTTTGAATGAGTTTTTTTTCGCATGGGTGGATAAGCTTTGGACAGAACGGACAACATGTCCCAATGTTTGGCTAAACGAGGTGGCAGTCCTTTCCTTTTCTTTCCTTTGGGGGTAGAAGAGGAATGTCTTTTTTTGGGTGACATCTTTCTTGGTTGGTTCGTTGGTTCCGTGGCCACAGCAAAAACTACACTAACGTAGATGACTTGTCACACGGTCTTTTATCCTTTCTTTGGACTATTGCTTTGTCATAAAGGTGACTATCTGTTCTCCAAAATCGCCAAAGAACCTTCCTCTTTGGTGACTTCTCCTTTTTTTTGGACGAGTGTGTCTTTTCTAGGGGTGACGTCGATGTTTGGCTAAGCGCTTTTTCGGATGACGAAACTGTCTTTTCCTTTTTCCTTTCTGGACAGGAGAACAACGATGAGGAGACATCTTTTGATGCACAACATACACTAAACTCCATGGCTTCACAAGCGTCCTGTTATCTTATTTTTGGCTAGTGGTAATAGATTTCATACTTTTGAGCATGTGTGGTAAAAAAGACTATGCACAAATCCTCCTCTTTGGTGACTTCTCCTTTTCTTTGGACGATTGTGACTTTTCAGGGAGAGACGTCGATGTTTGGCTAAGTGGGGGTTTTTTTTGGGATGACGTGACTGTCCTTTTCTTTTTCCATTTCCTTTTTGGACAGAAGAATGACGATGGTGATGGTGTGCACTTCTTGGAGGTGCCATCTTTGGGCGTTCAGGAGCATAACAACACTAAACCTATCGTTTGCCTCAGGTCTTTTTTATACTGGAATACGTCGCCACTGATTGTCGGCTCGTCGTATCATTTTCATGGCAGGCATCACGAGTCGAGGAGGGGTACTGTGGGCGTTACTTTGTTGAAACAAATTCTGAGTGATGTAAATGACACTGGTATTACGATGATGCCCTTTGCGCATAAACCACAGTTTAATTTCTTCTTCGTCTTCTCCTAACATGTCGTGAAAAATAACCAAATGAGTCTGACTAAGGTCAGACACGATCCCGTCGTCTTCGCCAGGAATGCCTTCCACAAAGACAATGGAATCACCTTGACTTTCTTGCAGAAGACTGTACGCCGATTGCCACTCTTTGTGACACCACACGATTCGTTGAGGTGGACGATCGATCAAATGATGTTTATGTTCGATCAAACGTTTGACAAATTCGGTTTTGCCTGAACCGCTAGGTCCGGCAATGAGCATGTTAAAGGGATGACGAAGATACAAGGCCTCCCAACTAGCACGATCTACGTGTTTGTCGCTGACTTTGAAAGTGGAGGAAGAGGGAGCAGAGACAGTAGTGGTAGTCATAGTAGTAGTGTAAGGAATGTCACTTTTGACAGGAAGACAGACAAGATAAGAGATTTTATACTTTTTTCAGGACACGTTTATTGTCATCTTTAAAAGTGAACACACGAAAAACAAAGATAAATAAAAGCCAATGGATAAGTACATGAATAAAAGACACATGAAAACGAGCATAGTGGAAAATAAACAAGTCTCTGTGCAACATTTGCGTTGATCAAGAGGTGAAATTGTAGGGGCAGCGTGTAATGTTCTTAGAATCTCCACATCGGGTACAGTCACACAAGGGTCTTCCCGGAATGGTCTTTCGGGGACGTCAATGACAGTCCTGTCCTGAAGAGAGTGGTTTTCCTTGGTCACGACTTCTTCTTCTGGCACTGTCACTAACATTGGTTTAAAAGTTACTTTTTTCACTGAATGTTTTAATTTTTTAGGATGACAAATCTTGGTCATAGTGTGCTACTTCTTTTGTCCAAACTTCGAAACCCCAACTTTTCCAGTCTCGTACATCTTTCCAGTAAGGGTGTAAGTCACAAGCGACACACACATCATCCTACACATCTTCAGTACCTAAAAGTTGACGAATCTTTCTTTCCTGTAGAGATTGTCGAGAAGTATCGAGACGAAAGCGCAAAGCTTTGAGCAGAATGAGTTTTTCGTGTACATTTAATGGAACCACTTTCATGCTTTTTGGAATGGTATGTACTGTTCGTAATGAGTCCAAAAAGAATCGGCTGGTAAACGAAATCCCTGAAAGCAAGTCACTAACACACACACCATACGTCGAACCAATTCAATAGACACAGTCCTCGTAATTGGCGATTGTAATCCTCCACCGTTTGAACAGTGTCATTGATTTCCTTAGACGAAATCTGTTGTGTCACGATTGATAAAGGTTGTGGCATGGTAGTCCGTTTTTATACCTTCTATCGTGTAAGGTAATAAGTGTACTTTTTGAACAGAATCGGTATTATTTTAGGACCGCACCAAAAATGTTTACTCACTAACTAAGACACCACACATTGCACAGAAGTTTTCACTTGAACTAAAAAGAATAGTTCTTGTAAAGATTTGTTGTAATCCTCTTTTGGAATTCGGTGTATTAGGATCACCTTTTAAGATGAATGAATGGCATCCAAAAATTTATGAATTTCACGCGATTCATCAATGTCTGACCAATGGAACGCTTTCACATGGATCAGTCCTTATATACCATTCAGGTACCAGTGATGCCAACATCGGTGACGTAACGGATGCAATTGTTGTTTGCGTTTCACTTGTATTTTGACCAACTCTCGGTAAATGCGTTCTCTCAACTCCACAGGCAAACCACGAATGTTCTCTTGTAAAGTATCCATGACCATGTCAGTCAAGCACTTCTCCTAGAGCAAAAGTAACGAATGTAGTGAGTAATTTCTGGCCACTACCATTCCAGGAAACGGTCAGGAATGTCATTAAATTCTTGTAATGTAAATGGTCTAAAGCGGAATATTAGGAAGAACGCACCCTTGATCCAGATAAATCTGACTTGTTTGTTGACTTTTGTCAATTTCCTCTTGTGAATTTCTCGACATAAAAGTTTCTCAGTCACCCATTGAGATTTTGCTCTGGCAAGTCTCTGCCAAATGTCCTTGTAGATCTTCTCTTTCAATTCGTTTGGTAATGTTTGAAGATTATTTTTTAGATGGGGTTCAAATACTTGTCAAGTTGTTGTCCAACGCTTAACTCATAGCCAAGCAGCTGGTTTCTTAAACGACATGGTAGGCCACTTCAATGACGAGGTCCCATTAAAGGTAGGTAGTGACAATCTGGAGACCATCGAGCATGTTCCAGGTAAGCACAATCTTTCTGTTCCCACTCGTGAAGGGACACACCGCAACTGAAGCACTTGACCTTATCCCCTTCACCCAAGTAGATAAATTCGGCTCTAGCTAATTCTTCGGGGGTAGGTCCTCCCAGATATTTTGGCCATTTTCCTCGGAAGGTTTGGATCCGACTTCCAAAGTCACAGTTTTCAGGCAAACGCAGAGGGAACGAATATTCGTCTTTTGCAGGTTCATTTCGATGAGGGTACGGTGAAATATGCAGGAGTTTGCTCAGTTTGGGATGACATCCGTAGGGTGGTAGCCGCATGGTTTCATATGATGACATCCACCATGAAAACCAGTAAAGTGTAAAGGTGTACGATAACGAGTGGCATCGCATTCGCATCCATCAGGTTTGATACGCACAGCATCACTTTCCATGGTAGGTATAGCAAAGTTCCATTGATGTAGTACTGAATCGCTGAGGTCATAGCGTACCGCATCCCTGCCATCGCAAGGCACAGCATCGTACTCGAGTTTCTCGTTTGACTTGAATCTTACACTCGATACTTGCTGTTTGAAAGGATTCATCTTTTTCGCTTGGTATTGGTAGTTCCAATGAACTATCGGTCTTGGACGTTGTCCTTTTAAAAATTCTATGCTAGTCGTAATGAAGGCTCGAGTTTGTAAATCGTCCCTTTTTTATGACCAGTTTTGGAAGTCTTCCTTTTTATCTTCTTGGACATCGGTACTACCTTCTCTAAGGTACCGTCATACCTGAACCCTAGTTTGATGGGTGGAAAGACCATAGAAAGGTAAAGGCAGTGCGGAGACCATCGAGTATGTTCCAGAATAGCTGAATCTTTACAGATACATCGATCCATACGCAACTTCAGACCACAACTGAAACACTGTACTTCGTATCCCAATCCAGTCTCAGGTCCCAAGTAGACAAATCCTGTTCTAACTAAAACATTCGCAGTACGTAATCCTTCCCTATCCGTGGGCCATTTCTGAAACGTTTCCAATCGACTGACAAAACTGCAACAGTCAGGCAAGAAAACAGTAAAATGGTATGGTTTGAACTTGAAGTTCTCTGTGGGTTTCTCAGTCGATTCTTGCTGTGTCGAAGTCATCATTCTTGTTGGTGACTATCGTCTTGGAAGCATTTTTTATGCCAGCTGTAACAAGATAACCGAGTTGAGATTTCGGATTAACAACAAAACACTGTTGATGGTAATACAAATACAATATTTAATGATGTATGATTTAAATAAGAAACGAAAGATGATTGATACGTGCGTGTATGGGTCCAAATATTGGACGAATTAACATAATTCGCACGAACCTACTAATGCAACAAATACAAATATATAATCTTTTACGGTACAAGGACAAAAAGAAAGAATGATTCACGGTATATCACAAAATGAAAAGAATGAGTTTTACACAACTGCAAAACAAATGAAGTATTCGCTCAAAATAGTGAACTGATATTTTACTCACTCAAAATAGTGAACTGATATTTTACTCAAATAGTAAAATAAATGAAGTATTCACTCCGAATAGTGAACTGATATTTTACTCAAATAGTAAAATGATAGTAAGGCAGATATCACAAGATATCTCTTCACTTCCTAAACACTGGGTATAACAAGACCCCGAAATTAGCCCACGACTAAAAGATTGCATGTATGGAGCAACACAAACACTCCCTCAACATCACACTTTGCTACCAGTCACACTGGCCAATCAAGCAAAGGTTATAGGTAGTCACCGACCACCATTGATTCCTAGGTCAGACAAGCAATTAGCGCCCACCACTTTGGTCTGCAACGCCCGATCATCTACTACTTGACCCGTAACACACTTCACTCAGCTGCACGGCCGCCGTCCAAACAGCTCCGTTGCCAGATCCATCATCAGATTCATAGCCGCTATGGCCAGCACCACAGCCGTCATCGTCAACTTCCATGGTCAGCTCTTTAGCTGGTACCTCGTCAACCCTGACTACCATGGTCAGCTCCACAGCTACCGTCAGCTCTGATCCCCATGGATCAGCTCCAAAGCTGCCACGGTCAGTTCTAATCACCATGGTCAGCTCTTTTTACCATGGATCAGCTCCCATCAGCTGAAAATACATCCAATACCGTGTACCATGCATGACACGGGCATATACGGTAACACGTAATGGCATTATATACGGAAAGTTATAAAAAATACATTATCAGTCCTGCATTACAAAACAATAAACAGGTTCAGAAGTGAGCCTGTGAATCATACGATTCCTATATCACTAAACGTTTCTTAACTAAATGCAACTTTGTAAAGTTCTTGCTAAGTCACAGACACGAATAGAAAATATTAGCATTATACTACGCAAGTCGAAGCTACAGAAATACGAAAATAAAAGTGGTAGTACAATAGCTATAACTTACAATACACATAAGAAATAAACAAATAACTTACATACCTCTACAGCTGGAAATATGCAGGTCTCTAAGTAGACTGCCGACTGACAAAACGTTCCGTAATGTGTCGATTTGAGCTTACTGTGAGGCATTTATACACAGACAATGTAGCTTTACATCGTCTTGTGCAATTCATCTATTCGGGTTTTCCCATCGACACCACTTCGCGCGTGCGGCATAGATGAACCGAACTCACTGTTTCGAAGTAATGTAGAATATACATCAATCACCCTTGGGTATCGTTGTACACAAGAAACGAAACCCGAGTACATGTATTTAATAAAGAAATTGATTTATACAATTCCGTGACACCAGCGTGACCGTACAGTAAAGTGAAGTAATTGGGAAGCCGTACTCGCTTCTGGTACACGATTTCATAGACTTTTTCCAAAGGCCGGCTAACGATTTGCTGTGTGGGTAAAAGTACAATCTTGTGCGGTTCGTGGGTGGTCACTTTAAATTTCCATCCTGTCCAGCCTGAAATGCTTCTTTCAAGAAGCCAAAGTTCACCAGTCGACTGGTGCGATACATGAGAGTCAATCCTTTCACTTTACACTCGGTGTGTACTTCTCATTGAGGGTCTCGGTATTCCTAACCCTAATTTTTGGGACCGCCACTAGCAAAACTTAGAATCTTGTCGTCGGATTGCTCGTCCGAACAAGCTCCTAAACGGTCTCCTTCGATGACAGGGTGAGTTTGGCTCAGATGATCGATGTAGATGCAACTGTCCGTGTCAAAATACAGCACACGATCTCCTAACAGTTCCAAAGCTTCGTACAGTTTTAAGGGAGCATGGGCTGTCACGTAAGCCGCAATGATGATATTTATAAAATCGTCGGCTTCTAAAAACTCCAGTTCTTCTTCGTAATTGACTAAGATCAAGTCCTCACGAACGACGTCCACGTGTTTCATGTATTTGGTTTTGTCGTGAATCATCTGGAAGTAGCGAGAAGGTCCTGTCAAATACTCCGTCTTGGGTAAACACGGTCGTTGTGCCATTTCACCCCACAAACAATTTAACATCACTTTGGCAAACGATCGTCTTCCTTCATTTTTCTTGATGTAGTCTAAAGTGATGCCTTCCTGTTCCCAGCATTACCCTTTGAATTTCTTTTGGTCTTCGGGAGTGTCGCACCAGGAAGGATAGCCACTGGCTTCTTGTTTGAGTTTCAAAAGGCACTCACGTAGTCTGCGAAAATGCCTTTTTGAGTCTCGTCGCCCTTGTTGTATTTTTCTGTCTTGGGAAAGTGGTAAATTTCGTACACTTCTAACAGTTGGTATCCCAGGTCCAGAGCGTTAAACAATTCCAGGTTGACCCACGTTCCCGTCAAGGCGCGTTATTCCTGAGTGTGCCGACAAGGTCGGTCTTGGTTGCACGTTTCGGCACAAGTACAGCACAAGGGAAACATCAGTTTTCTTTGGCAATGGTGAGATAAAACGGGATGGTACAAGTACGTGGGAGGCAAGACTTTGTACTTGATCAATCCTTCGTATTGGTGAATGTTGTCCACGTCGATGTGTTCCGTCAGCAATTGCGGGTGTCCTGAGGGAAAGTGACAGTATTTGCACGTGCGGATACAGAGAACAGACGTCCAAGTATTTGATTTCTTCTCCTTTCTCCTCGTCGGCTTGGTACAGCAAACAGGTGGCATTCGTCCGTCCTCCGTACAAACTGTCTCGCGGGTTCAGTGGGTCCATCAGCTTGTAACTTTCCACGATGCGCTTAAACTCAGGATCGGTTTTCAATCGCTGATCGTACTCGTGTTCCCACATTTCCACCACTTGCTATCCTTGCTCTTCTAACTTTAAGCGAGGCTGACAAGTGATCTGGTACAAGTCTTCCATGGTCTGTTGTAAAAACTGACTTTTAGTGTCACGTTGAGGGTAACAGATGGGACATCCGTGAAATAAGCACCCGTTAAACTCGTACACGAACTTGGGGTTTTCTAAGTACCAGCATCCACTGAATACCTTCCGATGGCTTTTTCGCCTCCTCCATTGCGGGCGTGTTGGATCCATTTGTCTTCCTTGTCGCACAAGTAATGTAAACAGCGTAGGGCTTTGACCGAGTATTGACGTTTGACAAAGTCCGTCGTTTGAGGATTGATGACAGCCAGGGTGTTTTCGGGCATGAATCGTTGGCTGTACACTAAGGAACACGCTTTGGCAATGGTACAAGCTTCTTTGAAAGGATCGATCCCTCCGTGCTCCATGAACAATTCTCGAAATTTTCCACAGCAACTCCGTAAAATGTTCACGTCGAAACGACAATATTTTAACATTTCTTCCTGAAAGTCGAAAGGGTCAGAGGCGTGAATCTCGTACCATGCGTAGAATGCTTCTCGTTGTTCGGTGCGCATATTGTCGTGGTCGTAGTAGTGAGCCTCAGGCAAATGGGTTAGAACGGCATTTTGATTGACTTCGGTTTTGAAAAAGTGTGGAAAATAGCCTTTGGTCATTTCTGTCATTCCAAACGATTTAGGCGACAAATGTAACATCGTTTCTTTCCTGAACATACGTGAGCCTTGGCACTATCGATACGTATGCCTTGTCCACAAGTAGGGAACAATTTCAGAAGATGGCAAGCACTTTTCTGCTGTGAACCTTGCGTATTCAGATGTTGTTGGTCACAGTTTGGACTGACAAAAGTGCGCTGACAAGCTGGGCAATGCACTCGTTCTTGTCCTTCGTCAAGACACGGTTTAGAGGCTAAACATCCTGAGCATTTCGATCCACAATGCTTGTGTTGCTCTCGATTGTTATAGCCATAGTCACATTTCTCACAGTAATAACTGTATCCCAGGAATGCAGCGATACTGGTGATGGCATCGAAATGTTCGTCGTGATGACAGACGTGAATGTATTTTCCGTTTTTGAAATTTTTGCCTCGAAACAACAGAGGTCCGCGCACTTCTTGAGGGTGCACTTTCAAGGTGTAGCGTGGAGCCAAGACGCCTTGCAATTATTGCTTCAGGAATTCCGCAGGGTGTGTCTTTGGATATCCCCGCTTGCTGTAACAGGAGTTCTGCTTCTCCTCGTTGTTTGGCTCGGTCCGATTGTCGAATAGTTTTCCAGGCTCTTTTCCATTCTACTGTGTCGTACTTGTCGGCATACGTTCCTCCCACCACGATGGCACGGGCTAAACACATGTTGTCTTGAGGGATGTTAATTTGAACGATGCTGCGATTGATGCTGCGAAGGTCGTCCACCAAGAACACCTTTTTGCGTTGTCCTGTCTCTTGGGGAAGAGAAACGTGGGTCATGAACAGTGTCGCTTTCCATCGGTGATGTGAAACTTGTCGTTGGATTGTTGCACATGTTGAATCATGTCCATGACTTTGGAAAGTGTTAATTCTGCCGGACTGCTTAACTTGATCCAAACGGGTGACTTCAAACTGTAGTGATGAATGGAAAGTCTCAAGCGATCGTCTTCTTTGGCCTCACACTGCTGTTTCAGTGTGGTTAACAAAGATTCCCACACATCGGCGATGAACCCTTCTGCTTTCTCCAGCTGTACGTCTGACTTGAAATCTTTAAACTTCACAGTGTACGTGTAGACTGTGGTTCTAAATTTTCTAGAGGAGCGTTTTGCCATCTCTCGAATGTGGTAATACTTTCAGGGTTTACTGGTGGTTATGGTAGACTATGGTTGGGTGTAAACTCTCTGGGTCTGGATTCTGACTCACTCATCTCATCTTCAAAATCGCTGGCATGAATTTGAGCCAAGACTTCAGCTACTGTACGAGGCGATAAATCACGTTTCTGCCTCTTACTTTCTTCTCCTTTCTTTACGAAATGATGCGATCGTTTCATCTTGACTGCAAAAAATCAAATGGCTACATTTGAAACGACATCGACCCAATATATCCATGTCAGACTTAGTGTATATATAAAGGGCTGGTACCTTCCTTCTCAGTATTCATTTCGCTCTCAAGTCGACCAGCACGATGGAAGAACCCACACAAATCGAACTTCTGATCAGAGCTTTGCGAGGTGTCATACGAATGTTTACTTCAGACAAACGGAAGGAACTACTCCGCTTCCTTTCGAGATAAAAGTCAAGATACTTGCTACATCTGTCAGAAGAAAGGGCATTGGGCTACAGAATATCGAGATCGTCAAAAAAGCAAGACCAGTGTCAAAAGAGACAAAAGTCAAGATACATGTTATCATTGTCAAGAGAAAGGACATTGGTCTTTAGATTGCCCTAAGAAACAATAGGAGCAGGAGGGGGAAGAAGAAGAAGAGGTGCCCTCGTCAAAAGAAAAACTCCGACACGTTCAGAAAGAGAAGACAGAAAAGAAAAGAAGGCGAGAAAAAAGTGAGGAAGAAGAGGAGGAAAAAACTGTGAAAGTGAAGAAATTCAAAAAACAGAGAGAGTGAAAGACAAAAAAAGACACAGAAGAAGTCTATGAACTTTTTTAAAAAGTGTTGTATTGTGTTGTGAATTGGATTGTAAATATTTGTACCAAAATAGACCAGACTGAAAAAAATGCGTAAGTGTCTCCTGGTTTTGATTTTTTAGAATAAAGGACCCACACTCATGCACTCACACACGTATATCATAATGTTAAAAAAGGGATTTTGAGTTTTAATTGATTTTGGCAAAATGAATATTATCTCTTTTCGAAAGAAATGAGTGGCCCTGAAAAGGACCGTTGGGTGTTTTTTATTTTTATTTTTGGGGGGTTTTTTTTTGGGGGGGGGTTATTTATTTTTTTTCTTGTTTTTTTTT
>JAECUM010014578.1:0-59543 GCA_016617855.1 Megalonaias nervosa
ACACTGTCTGCGCGTCAGCATTGAATAGGCTACGTTGAAATTCTGATTGACGGTTATGTTCTACAAGGGACTGAAAACAAACAAAAATAGCCACCAGTCAGATATGAATGGTGCTGTTTCATTAAGTGTGTGTGTGTGTGTGTGTGTGTGTGTGTGTTTATTAAATCTATAGATGAAGCGAGTTATATCTTTATGTAAACGAAACGAGTACGTGCCTGATAGAGCGAAAATTTCAAACATGTAATTTATTTCGACACATTAGGTCGTACCAAAGTTAACATTCTTTGACAGCCAAATGAATATGATTAACAATGAACCTCCAAAAGTGTGGTGTAAGTGATGTGCGGAGGAGTGAGTGCAATCTGTGAAGTTTCACTATCTATCTTTCATCTTCATTCCCTTCTCTAGGAAATTAATACCAACCCTGGCAAGACCCCACTTCGTCTCTCATTAATCTATCACTTTTTATGTACCACAGGATCAAGTAGATCAGGTGTTTACCTACGACAAGAAGTTAAAATGTATAATTGGCAATTGGTATAAATATTTGCAACGTGGATCTCATTATTTTACCTGCCTTGATTGATGTTAATTGTTTTATGCTGTCACGAATATAGCCTCAAGTAACTTCGAGCAAATTAGTTTTAGCAGGATTCGCAGGACATGCACAAGACCTTAGCTAGACAGATAGATAGATGGTTGGATGGATGCAGGCCCGGCCCAAGGGCAAGGCGAACGAGGCAACCGGCTTGGACTCCGCGCTTCTCCGCAATGCAGTGTTTTGATTGGGGCCCCGCGCTCATCGCTTGCTGCCTTGGGCCCCGCACATCCTACAGCCGCACCTGGATGGATGGATGGATGGATTGATGGATGGATGGGTGAGAGGGTGGGTGGATGGATGGATAGGTAGGTGGGTGGGTGATGGATGGATGGCTGTTTGGGTGGGTGGGTGGATGGATGGATGGGTAGGTAGAGAAAGATAGATAGATAGAGATAGATACGTAGGTTGGTAGGTTTGTGGGCGAGTAGATAGATAGATAGATATGTGTCTAGAACTATCGCCATCATTATAAACGCCATTGTTACTTCAGCCATAGTTGTTATTAGGCCTGTATGAATTTTTCAGTCCCGCTAGTATATAAGTCTCGGTATCGGCGTATTATGTATGTGTCATGTATCGTTTCTAATATAGAAATCTCGGTAGAGCGCATGTGTCGTGTATCCATCTTGATATGGAAATCTCTGCATAGTGTGTAAGTACCGTTGCTAGTAATTGGTCATCCATATTTAATTCTTGTAAGTGCTCATTTAATGTATATGTCATTATTTTGAACGTCAGTATAGGAAACGTGTAATAAAGATAGACATCATGTAATTATCACACTTGTTCAAATCTACCTCGCGGATATATGTTGTAAATTTATGTTGACAGTTTGATTTTATGTACATTTTAAGCTTGTTATCTACCGTCTAGAATTACCTATGTAAACTTGTCATTCAAATGCAAACAGCACAGAAACAAAGTACCAGTAAGAGTGTAGAGTTAGGCCAGTGTCTGTATTGTATGTTTAAGGTGATATAACAAACATCCTACGCCCAGATCCATCGGCTCATCTATACAATTGCAGATTTGGGTTTACGCTATTCGTCATCTAATGCTTGTAGTACGCAAAAAGACAAATTTTGCAATTTAATGCGTGTAGTATGCAAAAAGCCAATTTCGCATTTAAATGAGTGTAATACACATAGTGACCAATTTCGGAATTAAATGCATGTAATACGCAGAGACCAGCAAAAAGTACTATGTTTACGCGTTATCATCATTCCGTCAGAATAAAAACACTAAGATGCAACTGTAGTTGTCTGTATTCAACAATCAACAGTTACCTGTTAGCTACTGAGTGAGTACTTTTTGTTCGACCGTTATATGTGAAACATTGTCAGGGATGTTATCATTCATTAATCTTGCTATTCCTTCTGGACTTGTCAAAGACCCCGAAGGACATAATGTATACTGTACGCACTCGTGAATAAATCGCGCCCAGTTTGAGCAAAAGGGACACAGAATACAATCACATAATTAACCTGACGGATCAAAGTCTATGATATGCATACTCATATGAACAAGGAATATGGCACTGACATATATCTACAACGCATTGTGTGACGACAAATTAGTGTCAACGCTATTTTCTTGTAGTAAGATTCGGACTTCAAAGGGAGACAAACGGATATCATCAATCAGCATTCTCTGTATGACGCCAATGTATTAAGAGATAAACAAGTTTATCGTTGTATTTAATGTTTTCATTTTCCCTGAAGAAAGATGCAAGTTCAACTAAAAACATAATCAATATAATAAAACAAAGTGAGAAACATCAGAAGAACAAAAACAAGACATATTACAAAAGGCAATGCAAAGGACAGAATAACATCTGGTTTGATTCAGCCTCGAGATAGAGATACCGTATGAGATACGTAGAATGATTATGACATGGGAATGAATATTGCATATTTATATCTTCGGATGATCGACTAGGACACTCTAAGAGTGCCACCACTTTTGTTTCTACTTTACTCAACGTGCCTTGATTCTTGCCTATTACTTTTATTTGTTTTTCAATTTCATAAAAAGATTATTTTGGCGGGCATTGTTATATACCCATTCCTGTCCATTAAATATTTAATTGAGTTTAATTTTTATTTGTTATTTGTTTTATTATTCCAGAGTATGTTCCTGCACATATTTGCTTTATATTAACTGAATATTTTTTTTAAAAAAGCGCAATGTTTCACGTGTGTGTGTTTCTTGGATTTTAACATAGCTTTAACAATTTTTCAGTCATGTCGCTACGATGTCTGCGGTGTGGCATTTTATAGTGATGTTTAGCACTGGGGCATCATCATTATCCTGACACCAGGCCGACCAGTCCTAACATTAACCTCTTAATGCTGAGCGCCTAGCGAGGCAGCTGTTAGTACCATTTTTATAGGTCTTTGGTATGACTCGTACGGGGTTCGAACCCGCGAACTTTCGCATCCGAGGCGGACACTCTAACCACTAGCCCACTGGAACGGTCAATGATTCACTTATATGTTAAATAGAAGTGTTTTCAGCACATTATTTACCATGACTATGCCATTTATCAAAGCTGTCAAAGAGCGATATCGACACGGGATTATCACTACACAGAAGGCATTTTATTATAATACAAGTTCATGCCAACGAAAATTATTTAATTTTTTTTTTTTAAGGAAGAGATAAATAATAATCTGACTTTCTTGAACTCGACAGTTATATTGATACAGACGATGAATTTGTTCATCCTCTGTATGTGTAGACATGTTAGTGCCATTTTTATAAGTCTTTGGTATGACTCGGTCCTGATTCGAACCCGTGACCTTCCGCATCCAAGGAGGACACTCTAACCACTAGCCTAGCCCACTGGAACGGTCAATTTTTCACGTATATGTTAAATAAAAGTACTTACAGCACTTTATTTACCATGATTATGATATTTATCAGAGCTTTCAAAGAGCGATGTTGACACGGGAATATCACTACATAGATGGCATTTTATTATAATACAAGTTCATGCCAAAGAAAATTATTTAATTTTTTAGAAAGAGGTAAATAATAGTCTGACTTTCTTGAACTCGACAGTTATATTGATACAGATGATGAATTTGTTCATCCTCTGTATGTGTAGACATGTAAGTCCCAGATTCTGTACCAAAGGTAATTATAAATGGACGTGTTTATGCCTCCATAAATAAAGAATTAAACAATAACAAGCCAGACTTTATTTTGAAGTAATGACCGTTGGAGACATTTCTTCGAAAACGTACTGTGAATAACATGGTCAATAAGGTGTCTTTATGGTGATCTTTAGTAAGGACTTAATACATGTACAGTAAGTAACATGTCCAATAAAGCGTCTTCTTGGTGATATTTAGTATCGACCTTTACAGTAACACATCCAATAAGATTTCTTCTTGGAAATATTTAGTACCGACCTAATACAGGTACTACAAGTAACATATCCTTTATAAGTAACATGTCCAATAATATATTTCTTCATGGAAATATTTAGTACCAACTTAATACAGGTACTACAAGCAACATGTCCAATAAGGTTTATGTCCAATAAATTTACTTCATGGAGTTCTTTAGTACCGACTTAATATAGGTACTTTAAATAACTTGTCCAATAAGGTTCCTTAATGGAGATCTTTATTGCCGATGCAATACAAGTGCCACAAGTAACATCCTTTATAAGTAACATGTCCAGTAAGTTTACTTCATGGAGATCTTTAGTACCGACTTAGTACAGGTTTTATAAATAACTGGTTCATTAAGCTTTCTTCGTGGTGACCTCTATTATCGATTTAATACAGGTGCTATTAGTAACATGTCCAATAAGGTTTCTTAATGGAGATCTTTATTACCGACGTAATACAAGTGCCACAAGTAACATCCTTTATAGGCAACATGTCTGATAAATTTACTTCATTTAGTTCTTTAGCACCGACTT
This sequence comes from Megalonaias nervosa, assembly GCA_016617855.1. Taxonomy (NCBI): domain Eukaryota; kingdom Metazoa; phylum Mollusca; class Bivalvia; order Unionida; family Unionidae; genus Megalonaias; species Megalonaias nervosa. The sequence goes on from JAECUM010014578.1 coordinate 4,536, forward strand.
AATACAGGTACTATAAGTAACATGTCCAATAAGCTTACTTCATAGACATCTTTATTACCGACTTAATACAGGTAAATAAAAGGCAATATGTCCAATAAGTTTTATTCATGGAAATGTCTAGTACCGACGTAATTCAGTTACTTTGTGTAACATGTCCAATAAGGGTTTTTTTTTCATGGAGATCTTTAGTGCCGACTTAATACAGGTAATAAAAGTAATATGTCCTTTATAAGTAACGAGTCCAATAGAGTTTCTTCATGGTGATCTTTAGTACCAACTTAATGTAGGTCCCATAAGTAACATGTCCAATAAGGTAACTTCATGGAGATCTTTATTACCAATTTAATACAGATAATAAAAGTAACATGTCCAATACGTTTTATTCATGGAAATCTCATGTACCGACGTAATTCAGGTACTTTCTGTAACATGGCCAATAAGGATTTTCATGGAGATCTTTAGTACATATTTATTTTTCTTCATGGACTTCTTTGGCAGGGACTAAACACAAGCAATTTAAATAACATGTCCAATAATGTTTCTTGATGGAGTTCTTTGGTACCTACTTAATACAGTTACTATTGGTAACCTAGCCAATAAAATTTCTTCACAGAGTTCTTTACTATCGACTAAATACAGCACTATAAGTAACATGTCCAATAAGTTTTCTTCATGTATATCTTTAGTACCTACTTAATGCAAATGTTAAAGATGATATAAAACCTATACATAAGTCATTAACATCTACATATTTTTTTTCAGGTGGTATACGTACAATGAACGTTAAGCAAAAGGGCATGGAGCAAAGTTAATCTACTTAATCCAGTAGTATCGCAGCAAAATGTTTATATTAAAATGAAAAAGAAACTGAATAATTAAACCATATTCACTATTCTGTCTGTGTCTCCCTGTTACAATCTTTGCACACACACACACACACACACACACACACACACACACACACACACATATATATATATATATATATATATATATATATATATATATATATATATATATATATATATAGAGAGAGAGAGAGAGAGAGAGAGAGAGAGAGAGAGAGAGACAGACAGACAGACAGAGAGACAGAGACAGAGACAGTCACTTCAAAAACTAAGAAGTAACGAGCACGAATGATAATCAAAGCACATTGTAATGCTAGCTATCAGGTGATCAAGGTTCTTACCTTAAATTTACCGTCACTAGAACCATCGGTGTATTGTGTCTCAAAGGAACTATAGGTACTGTTCTTTTTCTCATATTAAAGTAACCATCCTTTCTTCACTGATATTACGGTATGGCAATGTGATCGGAGTTTCAGACACAATGATAAGGCGGAACGCACGTGCTGTGATGTGTGACTAAAGAGTAGATGAGGCAATGTTAATTGTATACGAGTTAACGGTCTGTGATTATATAAAACATACTGCTTCGTCTCAGACTACGTGCAACAATGTTATTAACTGTCTTAAGAAAACTACGGGATATCCAAAAAGCATGACACAAAACAAAACAAATTTACCAGCAGCAAAAAGAGGCTAACAAGAATTTCTTAAAGTCTCATATTCAAATGTTTGGAAATGCAGTACGTAGTGAGAAAAATTTAGAATGCTACTCGAAATACGTAGAAAATGTTGTAAAACTGAAATAAAATAAATTCTACAATTATATACTTTACGTCCAAATTTACACCAAACAAAAAGTCGCCATAGCTGCCACCCCCAGGACACCCAACCCTGCCAGTTCTTGGCAAGATGAGATCCATTGAGGTAAAGCACTTTTGGTCGCTTAGGCAAATGTATTTGTTTGGAGTCAAATTGGATTACTGAACCAGAAAGCCCCAGTATTTATTTGATATTTTTAAAGTTTAGATAAAATTTAGTTAACCTTAACGAGTTAGGCCTTACTGTTGCTGATACATTCTACTTGATATCGCCGCTGATATAAGTTTTCGTATTTGATAATACGCATCGGCAAGATGCCATTCAACATACTGTCAATGATTCAGAATTCACGTATTAAATCGTAAATATCGTATTTAACGCCACACAAATAAGATCATTTTTGATCAAGCAATGTTTTGTAAGTAAAAATAGTAGGTTTTTTTTTTTTTTGGTTTTTTTTTTCTCAAATCGGGGCTCAATTTTTATGCAAGCTGTTGTAAGAGAAACTCCGACTCCGGATATTATCAGAAAAAAAACGGATTTGATGCGGCCCCACTGGTGATGTTGCCAGATCCTGTTAACACAAAAGGAATGTATGAAATTACCCCCAATATTTTGCTGTAATATTTGTAACGTTTTACGCACCACAGTTTCATATGGTAGTACTTACGGTATTGCATTAACGCATCAAGTTCAGTTTTTGGAATATCTTTTGACACATGATTGAAATCTATGATTTGGTTTTCTTCATTATCGTTTACGTCACTGTAATAGTTGTGATTCCAGCAAATGAATCAACTAACTGACGAATTCATCGTTTTTGGGATCGGCATGAAAATTTCTATACTTGTCATATACATCTGAAGATGTGTCATCATATCTTCGATCTGTCAATACTTATTTTTCATCAACCAACTAAACGAATCAAAGTTGTTTTTAATTTCTGCAACATCATTTACCAAAGTTGCATAATTTTTTTTCTGATTCATCAACAAACCCAATCACTAAATCTATATTTCGTGTGCTAAAATTTTGAGAGTGACATGCTGTCTTAGAATCACATATGCTGTAGCAAAATATTGTAACATAAATATTTTAACTTTAAAATTGTGAATTACAGATCCAAAATATTTACTCATTTTAATCGCAAAGTCAAAATGAGCAAAATTAATATTAAGTAGTTCTTTGATTTCATCGTAATAATCCCTTAACATCAAACGTCTAGATCGTTCTAAGGACGGTAATGGAATATCCTCAGCTTCACTAATATCGTAGTATGAGTATAGATTTCCATCAATATTAACATTGATTACATCATCAATGAATATATTTCTTTCGTCCATGCTATAGCTGTAAATATCAAAAAATAAATCCTCAGTTATATTTAGTGATTTATTAACGATAATAGGATCAAAAATAATAGTACGTTTAACACCATCAACAATTGTTTCAGGCATCAACATCGGCAAAACCGCGTTAGTGTACGCTTTCACAATAACTCAGCATTACCTTGGTTATCAAAGATTTCAAGCAATGTATTTTTATCGTGATAATCCATACCAACTCGTAAAATATTCGACGTTTTAAAAATTCGTCTCTTAAGTTTTGTTTTTTTAAATTTAGTTATATTTTTAAAATTTTAGCTAACTTATTGAGCTCATCATGTATTAGCCTTATTCGATCTTGGTATGGTGTCTTACCGCCATGTGCGATAAATTTTATTAAATTTGATCGGTTAATTAGTATTGTATTTATCTTGCTAAGCTGAAGCATCACCTTATTTTAATATACTCCCAACTCTTTGTTGTTCTTCGCGACAATGATCAGGATGTCAATATTTACTGATTATATTAAAAAAAATTTATTGTATCTTTAGTTGAGGTCCACTCATGCGCATAACACGAACAACATTATCCTCGTTTTCTGTCAGCGCTACATTAGCATCATTCAACGACTCTACTTTTAAGTTTTTCACTTTGCCAATTTCATTTATCGAATTAGATTAAGGATCAGCCGAAGAAACCAATATATCTTTTTTCGGATTAAATTTTTTTTATCATAAAATTCTTTAGCGACTGTTACATTTGCCGGGTCTGTCATTTTATTTTACTTTGTCCGATTAAATTTGATCGTTGACAGTATATATTTGGAACGCGGTTAGACCAGGATAGGGATTTTCCGCAGCAGCGACATAAATTCTGAAATACATGTATTTGTTTACAGTGTTTGCTGTTGGAATCGTAAAGTACGCGCCAGCACTAACATATGTGTTATTTGTACTATACAACGTTGTCCAAGCTGTGTTGTCGTTAGACCCTTCTAACCACCGGTTATAAATACGTCCAACACCAGAATTTAGTCGACCTCGCAAATGAAACTGCCAAATCGCAACCACGGTTGGGCATTGTACTTTAATCCAAAAGTTGGAAGTTTCCCCGTTTGTTGTCTACTCCAGCCCGCCAACCATAGTAAAACTAAACAAAAACGCGTAATTAGGCTTATTGCCAGTATTGACGCTGTTGCGATAAATCCCCGCCTGTTATCATATGCATCAGCGAGAGTTGGAATATATCCGACATTGATTTTTGTTCGTTTTTTACCACCACCGGATACACTGTCGACGTAAACCTTATTTATTAGGTCGGATGGATTAGTAGGAGTATAATTTGTCTTTTCTTTTTTATTAGCGCCAGTGCCAGTATGACCTGATATTGTATCTCCGATTTTTTTTTAACGTAAGCGGCATCAACCGCGGTAGACACTGCTGTAACTGCGGCGTTTTTGGCATTATCGACATACTTTTTGTTTGTTAAATCTACCGCATCAACAGGAGAATGAGACGATTTTATTTTGTTTGGCGCCCATGTCCAACACGCCAGACATTGTATCGCCGTTAATTTTGACAAAATTTCTTTTAACGAATCTTACATAGGCAACCAATCATCGTTGGCAAGCTTTGTAATGTCGAGTTGTGTATTATGAATTGATTTGCCTCCCATGTCAATAGGACCAGTCATCGTCCCACCAGATATAAGGAGTCCACGCTCCTCTCGACTGAGCATAACTTGCCGTGTCAGTATCATTAACCGGTGGTGACTTCATTGATAAAACTGTTACTTTGGCGTTATTGCTTATTATCAGGTTGTCTGGCATTGTATTTTGGTTTTTCTTCACATAGGTGCCGTAGACAGACAATACCTGATTTAAACTTGCTGCTTGACTGACATTTAGATTTGCCGGTATTAGGTCTGTTTCCAGCCCGATAATCTTTAAACCTGACCTTACTGTTAAATCACCGGTAAATGTACCTCCGGTTTTTGACGAATGTGATATCGTCGACGGATTTCAACTGCAAATAACTTACTTCTTGACTCTGATTTAAATTTGGCGGTGGATATGCAGTTTCCAGATTTACTAGTTTTTGCTTAACATGTCATTGATGCCGGTCTTTGTACCACCTGACAACGGCAATTTGTTATCATCGACGAATTTGAGTTGTTTATAACTTACTACCTTCGTCTCGCCAACCTTATCAGGTGGGTATTTCGTTACAAGTCCATAACACACGTTGGTATGACATTGACAAGTTGCAGGTCATTGTGTCCCGGCATTCTTAAGATATCCTCGTAAATCTAAGGTTGCGTTTGTCACTGTTGTATCGGTTGAAGTAAATCCGGTTAATGATATTCCGAATCTTGTATAATAACTAATGTTTATTATCTTACCGCGCATAAAATTCCTCTTAAAATTAATTTTATCAGTTGTATAAATATACAACAAAGATGTCAATATAAAACTTTGATATTGAGCGACTAATCGCGCACAAACACAATAATGATTCCAGATTGCCATTAGTTGATTTTTGGTCGGACAGGATCTGGTAAAACAAACCTGCTAATGAACCTTCTGCTCAACGATAACTTTAACTACGACCGAGTATATATTTAAACGATTAATCCACAAGGGTATAAATACAAATTGTTAAACGATTACAACAAAATACTACGCGATGAGTTTGGTGCTGGCAAAGATATATTTTCGATCAAACAACCAGAAGATCTAATTCCGATACACGAACTTGATTCAGATGAACAGAAAATAATCGTATTTGACGATATTCCGCTAAACAATTCCGAAATGAATATAATCAAATCATATTTTTGATTGTCACGTAATCGTAAGTATAATGCGGTTTATCTAGCCCAAGAATTTTATAACGTCGACAGATTTATCCGGCGGACTACTAGTTGTTTTACACAATTTCCAGGACTTGATAATGTTGAAGAGCGGAATATTACAAACGATTAATGTGGAGACGTGACCAAAGATAAATTTATCGAACTTTATCATGAGGCCACAGCAAACAAATATGACTTTTTCTTGTCTGATAAACTTCTACGGGATCCAGCGAAAATGTTAGATGCTGTATTGATCGGTACCTGTAAAAATTTATCTAGCGTAATCGATAACACTATAGAACGATCAAACATCGATTTACTGAAGAAATTTGAGGCAAAAAGAGCCGCGTTTAAGAAAAAGGTTGAAGAAGAACGCCGAGGGCAAGTGGTCACTGCTGAAGAAACAGCCAAACTTTTCAGACCAATAGTCGAGGCGGTACTTCGAAAGCAACCTGAAACTTCTGCGCTATCCGAGGATGAAATCAAAAAGCTTGCCGAGCAAGGATTTCTTGGTCGCTTAGACAAAAAATAAGAAGCTGTAATGGAAGAAATTATTGAAGAAATTGATGACTCTGGAAGACAGCAAAAAATATTAGAAATGATAATAAAAACCTAAGAAATTGTTAATGATCTAGAATATTCCTTAGTTGAAGTTGCAAAAGCGATAGGAGAAAACAATATGTAAATATTTTGTAGAAAATGCTAAAAAAAAAACAAGTAAGTGAAGCGGAATACAATAATTTTGTTTACGAATTTTTAGCGCTAAAATATCATGATGACTTTGATAACATTCGCAAATGCGTTGATAGTGTTACGTCTAGGCTCGTACAAAAGTAACAGAGAAAAGAGTGAAGCCAACAAGCTTTGTAAAATTTAACAAATAATTTATTTCCCTAGAAAAACAAGGTCAAAACTATGTAAAAGGACATACGTTCTATGAATCTAACCCCAAATTAATCCTAGAATAAATAAATATAAGTCCTATCAATAAAACGTCCTAAGTGAATCACAGTTCGAATCCCGATGAAGTTCCAAGATGGAAGGCGATGACTTCTTCTATAATCTGTTTTGTGTTGATGTGTCAACAGTTCCTTATTGAATCACCAAGAATAATAATCCGGCTTTAGAATTTCGAATAATTTCCAATAAATGTCTTTGTCCAAGAATTCGAATGAGCACTAGTATTTTCCAGGGAAAATAAATCATTAATTCCGAAAAATAGAAAAAACTCAACTCAAACTGGCAACAACAAAAATACCTTCGGACTCCAAAGGTATACATTTACGACTGAGAACAAATCTATATGAAACTGAGTTTTAAGCCTATCAACTAAGCAAAACAGACCCACGTGTTGGGGTCACGTGATCACTTTATATCGCGGCGTAAAAAACATTACATATCGGTTAATCACGTACGCCATGGACGACTCTGATTCTACTGAACGAATCTTACTATAAGATTGGATAAAAAATTTTAAAAAGGTTGTTTACTACACAACTTTGAAACTATCTCTGAATCTAGGTCACCGATTGATACAATGTTTTTACTACCGTTTATTTATCAGGTCAAAACAGAAATGAATTCTATTTTCTGGACAAATGTCAATTCCAGTGAATAACGTTATCATTACAATAACATGTAATGAAATAAAGATAAAAATATTTAAATTTAAAACTAAGAAACAATTTAATTACATATACGTAACAGCAGAAAATACGAAAACGTTTCTAATCTATTGGTCGGGTATATTGATTTAGCTAAAAGAGCAAGTACAATTATCGAGTACGACGAAGATCCGGATATGTTATAAAATTTAGTAGAATGCGTTTTGGTTTAGTTGCTTCAGTTATTCTTGATACTGCTAAACGGTATCGAAGGCAAAAACAAGAATAGAAACGGAATGTTAACGAATTATTCAAAAAGTTTGATAAGCGTCGTGATGTACTTAAAGTTGATGAAAGATTAGGATTTAGTGTTGAAGTATTTACATCAAGCGCGGATATGGTTGACACACTAGCGCTGTTGATATCGTCGAGAGAAGCTGGAAAAGTCAGCCTGAAAATTGATAACGAAATCGTGGATATACTGGATCATCTTCGCGCAAACGGGTTATTGACAACCAGCGAGTATGAAATTTTACATAACAATCTTATATAACTGTGAAAATAAAAGATGATGTCGACAGAGCTACTACTTGACTCTTCACAATCAGCCGCCGACAGCGCAACCTTTCCTGTCAATTATAATTCGCCAATATCACTTGACCCTGCTCGGCAATACGAAATCGAGTTAATTTTCGCAACAGGATGGCATTCTATTGCTAATGTAAAAACGAATATCAATGATGATTTTAGGTTCACGTCAACGGCGGGACTCTGGGTCTCAGTTAAAATTACACAAGGAGCTTACTACGTAACCGACCTTAAAAAGAAAATAGAAGAACTAATAACAAACAATGGCGGCGTCGCTGACAATTTTGGAGTGGACACCGAATTATAACACGTTGCGTGCCAGAATCACGTCGAAATATTTATTAGTTGATTTTTCACCAGCAACCAGCATCCCATCGCTGTTAGGTTTTAGAAACCAGCAATACGGCAGCGTCGCGAATCAGACAATATCGTACGACGGCGATGTTCCGGAAAACATAACGCAAACAAACACGATTCTGATTAACTGTTCAATTGCATCAGGATCTTATTCTGTACGTGAAAGTCGTGGCCAAACTATTTACAGCTTTTTGCCAGTTGTTCCACCTAGGTTGCTGATACAAGTTAATCCGCGACAAATAATATGCTACCCCGTAAACTCAGAAAAATCAAATATCCACAGATCAATCTGGGCGGCATCTTAACAATAAAATTATAACCTATTACTTACACCTGCGCAACGCATAGGCACAGTGTTTCCTGAAACACCGCGGTGAATTGGTTAACTAATTTTGTGAGACGTTATTGATAAACAATGAAACAAATAAAAATTTATCAAAGAAAGATCGTAGGAGTATTCTTTGGAAATATATTTACCAAAATTGTTGAGGCGCGACCTGGTATTGCAAATAAAGTTTCACTAGTTGCCGTGGATGCATTGAAAGCATTTGCGACCGGCGCAGCATTTCAACAAGTACTGCGGTCGGACAAAAGATCGCCAAAAAATTAAAGGCAACGCCAAGGCGGTCGCACAAGATATCGCGCAAGCAATCGCAACTATAGTAGAAACCGCAGACACCGCACGAGCTATGGTTGCAACGACCAAGAAACTGCTATCAGAAATATTTATTAAATAAATTTTTAGTTTTTGAGAAATCCACCCGAAGATCACGATCTTAAGTACAATTTACCCCTCGGTTTTAGAAATTCGGCGGAGCTTCTCGATTTTGAATACCATTGACCCTCTTGATTTTAGACTTTCGGTCGGATTTCTCGAGTTTTGAGTACCAAATACCATATCAAAATTAAGAAATTCAGGCGGAATTCTCAAAAATTATAAAAGTATTTGAAACTCTGCTAAATTTCTCAAAAAAATAAAAATTTATATTTCAATCTGGTCGGATTTTGCGTGACATTAAGAGATAAATAATGCCAAAAGGAAAGACAAAGTCGTCGCGAAAACCTACAACGAAAAAGAAAAAGTCGCCAACGAAAAGAAGACAATGTCAAGAAAGACTATGATGCAACAGGGCGAATTTATAGGTTCACTGTTAGCCGGAATAGCAGGAAGTCTACTTCAAAATCTGTTAGGGATTGGCCTTGAGGCCAACGGTCGCGGATTAATGTTGCTGGGCACCAGACGATGAAATCGTCCGCACACGCGATAAATAACTTTGAAATACTTGACAAACCAAAGTCGGTCAAAGGATTTCATGGAGTATATTCTAATGACCAATGTGATAGTGCACCTGCTAAAGGACATTCATGTGTTATCAATATCCAAGATTTCAAGGACGGATCTGGAACTCAGTGGGTTGTCGTTTTCATCCATAATTATTTTGATTCATTTGGATTTCCTCCGAGTGATATCATTAAACAGTTTATAAAACGTAAACATAAAATAATAAATTATTCTTCTCAACTACATCATCCAGTTGGAACTGCTGCTCGTGGATGTTACTGGCCTATGTTTGTCTGACAGATGTCAACGCAACCATATTTCTTATGTTTTTTAACAATTTGATCAACGTCCAAGTAAACACGAGAGCAAAGCAATTTTGTATAACAAACAAAAATAAAGGTGACAACTTATTGCCTTAAGTGCAGAAGTAAAACAACGAACACTAATTTTAAAAAAACTGATAAAAAAACAGAATTCTCCCCCCCCCCAAAAAAACCCAACAGAATGATGTTGAAAAGCATTTGCGCAATCTGCAGAAGAAAGAAAAGTATGCACCTGAAACAAACTAAACTAGGCGATGCAGTCGTTGGTTCGGGTATACACGTTATTCCACTTGCGTTGCCAGGTGCTGACAAACTAATTCTGGTCAGCGATGATTAAATAAAATTTAATTTTTTAGAAATCCAGTCGAAAATCTCAATTTCGATGGGGTATTTGCAAATTAAAACAAAACAATCTGACCAAGAATTGTAATTTTCAGGCCAAATACCCCTAAAATTAACAAATGCGACCGAAAATTGTAATTTTACGTGCAAATACCCAGTAAAAATGATAAATCCGACCGGATTTCAGAAAAAACAAAATTTCATTGAAAAAATTTTAATTTTATGAACGATGATTAATAAGAATTATAGCGACGTGTAAATGTGAATGCGATCGAGATCTTTGTCTCGAGCGAGATAAAACTGTAACTTATTGTGAGCGATGTAATCGCTGTACAGTAATTGGATCTGGTATTGATATCCACAAACTTATTGGCAAATTACCAAAACCTGCAGGTGGCTGAACTTTTCCGGGGCACAAATACACAGGACGATATAATCCATTAGATCAACAGTTGGACGAAAACGATAATACATTGCCGCGACAAGAACCTTACAATGCCGTTAACGCTATTGCAGTGCGTCGTGATATTTGTTATCGTGACCGCGAGCAGGATAAACCATGTTGTGACAATGTTATGTCAGATGAACTTCATGACATGCGAACAAAATGAATACGAGAACGCGTTGATCGAAAGCTAGCACAAGAATTAATCGGAGCAAAGTATAAGCTCAGACTTGGAAAGCCCCGACTCGGAGAGTCCCGACTTCGTGTACTATATGACGGTCTTGTATTGAAGTTACATAAACCTAAAAAAGTTTCCGCGACGTAAGGTTGTCGCAAACGCCGTTGATGACATTTGGGGGATAGATCTTGCTAATATGTCTAACCTAGCACAGTAGATCGATAACAATATATATTTGTTTAACGTGATTGATGTGTTTAGTAAATATGCATTTAGTGTACTTGTTGCTGATAAAACAGGTGAGTCAATAACAGATGCGCTAAAACAAATAATCGTTAGCAGTGAAAGGAAACGAAATAAAATTTGGACAGACCAAGGCGTTGAGTTTTTTAACAAGAAGTTTGAGCAGTTTCTAAAACAAAATAATATCAGCAAATACGTAACTGGAAACAAAGGAAAAAGTGTTATTGTGGAACGGTTTAACCGCATGCTGAGCAAAAAGATCTACAAACACTTAACAAAAAATACAAACACATTCGTTGATGATTTGCTAAAGATTGTATTAGACTACAACATTGTAAAGCATAGAACAATACAAATGTAACCAAATGATGCAATTAAACATCCATCTTTGGTAAATGAAAACATGTACCGGAGCAAATGTTTAACGTACGCAATTGAGTTTGAATATATTTGACAAAAAAAAAAACAAAAAAAAAAAAAAATTCTAAAAAGGTTTGACCAGAAACTGAACAGAACAAATATTTGTTGTTGATAAAATTATAATGACAATTCCAGTTACGTACAAACTAAAAGATTTGTTAGGAGAACCAGAAATTGGTAGTTTTTACGAGCAACAGCTACAAAAAACTGAACATGATATATTTGTTATTAAAAAAGTTATCAGAAAGCGTGGAAATAATAGTTTAGTTAAATGGCGCGGCTACAGAGATGATTTTTATAGTTGGGTTCCAACGGAAAGCATGAAAGTATAATATCTTGACAAGCAAAATCGCGGTGAGTAAACTCGCTGTAAATTTGTTCATATCGTTCAAGAATAGACTTATATTTATTGGGTTGCACAGCGATATCAGATATGATTTTCTTTCAGATGCAATAGACATCAAGTTTAAAATCTTACCAAATATAAAATCGAATTTATATTTTTTTGGGGGGGTCGACCTGGTATTGGCATGTTCATAAAAGGTTTAAGCATATGTCAAAACACCTGATGTTCAGCAACAGTAAAATCAAACTTCGATATGCCTTTGCCAGATGATACTTAACGTCGCATCAAACTGCCGAAGATCTTCCGTAGGATTTTTTTTATCGACAACGGTGATGATTTTACCATTGTCATCGTCGATGACAGTTTCATTGCCACATTCTGGAACTAATAAACTCAAATCAAATTCTTCGTCAATAGCTTTACTGTCGTTGACAATAGGGTTTGATTGTACAGTCTTTTTGACTTCGTCAACTTCATTGTCGTTGTATATATCTGCCAGACGTTTTATCAGGTTCATTATACAAAATAAATTTTGTCTAAAAGTAAAAATAAATGAAAATTTTCCGATCTCACGAATAAGCAACTTTCTTAAATAAAGACAAATTTGAGGAAGCTGTTTGGGACGCTTTTGCTGGTGATAAGATATCTGTTAATCTGATTCTTCAGCAAGAGCAAAAAAATCAAAGTACTCCTGACCGACAACGAAAAAAACGATCTAGAAGATAAACTAGTTTCTTATGTTACTTATGATAAAGATGCTATCATGCTTTGGTGTCACTCTTGCATAAGTTGAGTTGAGCTTGATAGAATCTTGTAAGATGTCTACCTGTCGTATCTAAATACAATTCTGTCTAATGTTATGTTTTAAATAGCCGATTTGCTAATTCAATCAGTAATATATTGGATTGACTGTGAATGAATTTTATAATATTTCGCTGCGGCTGTCATTGAAGAAAATCGTATTTCTTCTGCCGTTTTGAGATTCATTGAAACTATAGTTCTAGTGGATCTAAAATTAGCGCCAAAAACTTTACTATATTTTCTTTTGTAGTAACAAGATCCAGATTCTCAAGTTTCTTGTTGATTTTTGTCAATGTGATCCACAAGCAAACCTTCTGGAAAAGCACCATGAAATACTTCAAAGACAAACCTATGTGACAGATAATTCACATAGTCAGTATTAATTCTTTGAATCCTTATTTTGAGATGTCCTGTATTATTTAGTTTCCCAACAACTTTATTCGTTTTGATGTTTCGAATAATTCCCTGGTCGTTCACCTCATACAAATCAAATGCAGGATGAGGTTGATATTCGTCTTGCAAACCTAAATTAGCAATGCTGTTATCAATAACTTCTCCGTTTACTTGATAAACTCGCATATGTTTTGGAACATCACCACAAAACAGTGTATAAATAAAATCTTTGATAAACATTTTTGTATATTCGGCATCTGATTCAGCTTTTACTTTTATTTTTAAACCAGCTGGTGTTTTCTTACCAAACGGTAATTTAGTTTTAAGTTTAAACACCAATCCTAACATCGATCCAGCATACCCGTTGTACTTGGGGTGCATGTAGTAAGACTCCATTTCGTTTGCACCTGGCATTAGATCTGTTGAGCTATTTTTTTCTTGTATTATACAATATGCAATCCATTTGTATAATTGTAATTATTTTGAAGCTCTATTAGAAATTTGTAAAACCTAGTACTATAGAATGTTAAAGTTACGTGATATTGTGAAACAAAGATTAATTATAAACAATCTTCCCACGAAAATTGCAACTGCTTTTGTTGGATTTGATAATTAGCTGGAAATTTGATAATCAACAAGTCCTTGCAAATTTTTCATCGACGAATTTATTTTATCTACTACAACCAACAACCAAACGTGAACTTGACAAACACAAAGCACTAAAAATCTGATTCAGTATCATGTGCTGCTATCAATGCTACATGTAACATTACACGATCACAATGACTTCGACGAAGAAATTCCTGATCCTTACATTACCACAATATCTAAACGCGTATCACTAGGAACTAACCTTGCCATGCTGTCGGAGGAAATTCACCAGGAAATACACAAAAGATAGAAGAATATACTGCATCTGGTTCTGGTTTAAAATCTGAAACAATTTCTGAGACTTTATTTCATACTATGAAATATAATTCGTTGCGAGGAATTTCGTACGTTGACCTTCCAACTAAACTTAAAAACAGAAATGTTGAATTAAAGTTAAAACACTGATGTCAGATGTTTTCACTGTGCGATTTTGTCAGCTCTTTATCCACAAGGTAAAAATTTTGATAGAGTTGATAAATATATGCCGTATGTTTCAGGTTAAATTTTTCTGGAATTGAGCTTCCTGTCTCAGAAAATCAAATATCTAATTTCGAGGGGCAAAACGAGATTTCAGAAAATGTGTTTGGAGTTGATGAACTAGATCAACTTTTCCTGCGCTATATTTCTGCTAGAGCATCTCAATCAATAATAAATTTATTGTTTTATAAAAAGTCATTATGTCTGGATTACAAATTTTAACGGATTAGTGGGTAAACAGTACAAGAACCACAAAGAATAAAAGCTCTTTTGCTAACGATGCTTGCATGGATGTACTGTCGTAAAAGAATTACAGCAACAGTTTCTTTGCTGCTCAGATGCCTAGCGAATAACAATGCCCGAGCGTGGTAAGAACATATTGCAGTTCAGCAAATATAACCACAAGATGAAAATTTCGTTTCTTATTTATGCTGATTTTGAGTGTATTCTACAACCAGTACTTGGTGTAGAAAACAATCCTGTCCAATCAAGTACAAGAAAAACTCAACACCATGGTTCTTGTGGAGTCACCTACACGATTGTATGTGCCGTTGATTTAAGTTTATCAAAACGAATTAAGATTTATCGTGGACCAATCCAGCAGTTTCGTTGCTAAAAAGATTAATCATCGAAGCTGACTCTATTACAAACAAAGAAAAATCTCACCAGTGGCGCAGTTAACTCAACAATAACAATCTGACTTTGAAATAGCAGAAACATGTCATATTTGTGGGTTGCGATTAAATGAAAAAGTTGAGGATCACTGCCATTTAACAGCACAATATCGTGGTGCTGCTCATGACAGCTGTAACTTGCATTATAAATCACCAGAATGTATTCCGGTTGCCCTTCAAAATTTGCGCGGATACGATTCGTATATTATCGTAGAAGTTTTTGGAGATCCTGAAATTCGAGAACGATTAAAACAAGATTGCAGAATAAAGTGTAATTCAAACAAGTTTGAGAAATATATGTCAGTCACGTTAGGAAAATTAAGGTTTATTGACAGCCTACAGTTTATGGCAGCATCGTTAGATGAGTTAGTGCGAAGTTGTGATAAATCTGATAACCTTGAAAATCATTTCGGTGAACGAACAAGTTTGCTGAAACAAAAAGGTATATTTCCTTACGAATATCTCGATGGCTGGATAAAGTTCGATGAGACATCGATGCCAGAAACATCAGAATTTTATTCGGTACCTAAAACAGAAAATATATCTGAAAAAGAATACCAATACGCGACAATGATTCGAAATAAATTTGATTGTAAAACGTTTGGACATTATCATGTCTTATATTTGATGACTGACGTGCTATTACTCGCTGACGTATTTGAAAGTTTTAGAAAAGTCAGCTATAGCAATTATGGACTTGATCCTTGTTGGTATGGCTCTGCACCAGGATTGTCGTGGGACGCTCTTTTGAAATTCAGCAAAGTAAAACTAGAACTGTTGACCGACGTTGATATTTTTAATTTTATCGGAAAAGGAATCCGCGGTGGAATAAGTGTTATAACAAAGACGTGTGCGGCTGCAAATAACAAATATATGCCCGACTACGATCGCTACATGCCATCAAAATGTATTATTTATCATTACGCGAATAATCTTTACAATTATGTAATGTCAGAGCCGATGCTGGTTAGTGGATTCGGATTGATTAGTTCTGATCAATTTATACAAGAAACTGAAAAACAAATACCAGGCGACGTTAGCTATTTTGTTTAGGTTGATCTTGATTACCCGACTGAGTTGCACGACTTACACAATGATTATCCATTTTGTGCAGACTCTTTGGCGATCGATTATAGTTTGTTATCAGCGGAACAACGAATCATAGGCGGGGATAGAAAAAATTCAATTGTTCATAAGTTAGTTTCAAATTTGTTGGATAAACGGCGATATGTGATTCATTACACAAACCTTAAACAAGCAGTGTATGCTGGACTTGCGTAAAGTTCATCGGGTATTAAAGTTTATTTACACGCCGTGGATGAAAAATTACATTGACTGCAATACTAAAAGAAGAGCAGTAGCTGTTACTGATTTTGAGAAAAACTTATGAACAATTCCGTATTTGGAAAGACAATGGAATATATTACAAAGCGCGTCAACATTGAGATAGTAAATAACATTGATCGACAAATAAACTTGTTGCCGCTGACGATTTTGTTAGTATGAAAATATTTAGCTTTAAATTCTTTGTGTGGGGGTGATTGCTGTTTATTTGGTATGGCACAATATTACTTTTGTATTAAGCCTGAAGCAATAGCAATGAACTGAATTTGATTGAATTGAATTGATTCCTATTGTTGTTTGTATATATCTATATACAGTTTGAAATTTTATATATATATAATTTCAGTCTATTTTTGAGAATAAAGAAATTATTTTTAAAATTATTTATGAACTTCTTAATGTCTTTCAGTGAATTTGTAATTACAACTACCTCAATACAGTGCTCTTTTTATTTGGTCGAGATCTGTACTAAGAGATGTATTGTCATAATGTCAGCTGCTAAAGTCATCCAGCTTAGTGCTATTCAAATGATGATTTGGATTGAAATTTAAGTGTGATAAACATATTTCTGGGTGTGGCAGATTCATTTAAAGTAAGATTCTAGAAGTTTTTAAGAGTATTTCGCGATGTGCAAGATTGAACTCGATGACAGTGTAGTTGTTACCACATGACCAGCGATCACACTTGACACACATGAGCGATTTCTTACAGATTTCAGGGTAAGTCGTTATCTATACATTTGTAATCACTCTGCAATGTTTAAATCACTCTTTCATCATGAACAATACATTTAATTTGTGACATAAAAACCACACTATCATCCATCATATTAAAGCTATAGAGCCCCCGGGTCTATTACAATATAATTCTTAAAATTTTGTACTTTTCCCTCAAATTAATGACCTGTCTTCATAGCATGAATTAAAAGAGTTTATTTTTGTTTACACATTTCTCGCTCGGCTTGATACAGAGAAAAACATTGTCGGAATAGTGGTGGGATCACGGATCCGGCAGATTTCCGAGCGTAACCTCTTTGAACTTGCAATGATATCTATTAAGGACTTTGCTTTCTTATTATCTTTTTTTTTTTTATTCAAAAGCGAATTATAATGCATGCATAGAGATAGCAGAGAGAGAAAGAAAGAGAGACAAATAAGAAAGAATGAAAGAAAGATGATAAAAGACAAGGAAGAAACAACGAAAAAGATGATGATGATGATGATGATGATGATGATGATGATGATGAATGAATTCGTCTTATATATGGGAATATTTACATACATAATTACATGTATATTCCCTAAATTGGACAGTAGTCTTTTTTCTATGATTTTCCCATATGATCTTGGAAAACATAACCAGAGAACTGTTGGTGTATAATGGAGTGTAACATAAATTAATGTAAATTCGTTGGGGTACCTAAAAATTTTAACCCACTGGAAACTTCAGATAGAATGAGTGCCCCAATTGCTCTATGAAATGAGTATCCGCATGGTGCAAGTTGTGTCCTGATTTTATAATAATTTTTGTTTCTATGGAAAATAATGTTCGTAAAAAAAATCATATGAATAAAACAAATACTTGACCATCATCTTCTGTTCGCATGCATTATAAAAATAACAACTGATATTATCCTCTTGTGGTCATTACCTTTGCATTTGAGAACCAGTCACAGCATCATAACGTAATTTATGGTTTCTAAACAACTAATCGTATGCAGTGCAGGGTACCACGAAACCTTTTGTACAGTGGTATACAGTAGTATTTCTGAACATACCGTGATAAATGAAACGTCTTTTTTTAAAGTGTCAATAGCTGATAAACATATAGCAAAACAACACAATGGTATAACCATTATGTTATTGGGCAAATTATTCTGAGATAAAATAAAACAGAATAGCTCAATACAAAACTAAAATCACAGCTCTCTCACAAAACAATTTAATGGCCAAAACCTTATAGTAGATCAGTTTGCTATATGTATCATAACTCTTCTATAAGTTGCAATCTAAAACTTCAACTGTAATGTGATATGACTGAGCCTACACTATATCTGAGACCTCTCCTGTGGCCTAGTGGTTAGAGCGTCAGCCTCGGATGCGGAAGGTGGTGGGTTCGAAATCCAGCCGAGTCAAACCAAAGATTTTTATAAATGGTACTAACAGCTGCCTCACTTGGCGCTCAGCATTAAGAGGTTAATGTTAGGACTGGTCGGCCTGGTGTCAGGATAATGTGACTGGGTGAGACATCATGCTACATGTCTGCGGCATGATGCCCCAGTGCTAGACATCACAATAAACTGCTACACTGCAGACATCGTAGCAATATGACGGAAAAATTGTTAAAGCTATGATAAAAATCCAAATCACACACACACACACAACACACACACACACTGTATGTATATATAGAGTATATATATATATATATATATATATATATAAGTTATATATATATATATATATATATATATATATATATATATATATAACTGAGGCTGTAATGTTGACATTGAAGTCTACACTTTATTATCTACACTAATGATTAATAGACAAGACATTTGGAGGGGACCAGTAAACATAAAGCACACTTACTCAAAAAACGATACAGTATTTAATATACTACTCTCGTGAAATTCTTAGGATTTATCGCAGTAGTATGAAGACTACTAGTAAATAACTAACAGAAATGACTTGTTTTGTGTTCTTAATCCAATTTTTGTCAAACTTGGGATGTTGCCAGAATATATTTTAATGACAGAATAATTTGTTGGATTCTTTTTATACAAAATGAACAAAAACAAGTTTCAAACTATACAAATAATAAACATTTGCGTGCTATCGTTATAAGCATTTCAAGCAAAATAGAAAATGGAAACTTAAGGCGTCGATTTATTAACTTTATTGAAATACTAGTAAAATGAATAAGTGTATTGTATGTTTACATTTGAGATCACGAAGACGACAATTTGTTTATAATGCATTTTTGAGAATATTCTTGGACAGGAGAGATAACACTACGCGAACTTACTACATTCATGATTGGTATCAAGCAGTAAATATTTGTATCACTATGTTAATTTGAAGTCCAAACATTTTATATCTGCGTTATGTTGTGTCACAGTGCTAAATTGTAATTAATTACGTCTACATTAATGTAATGTATTAGTCAAAAGAGACACTTGTCAAAAGCAGACACTTGAAAACTGCTTCACATTCATATCTATGTAAATTGTCCATAATGCTGAATATATATATATATATATATATATATATATATATATATATATACACACACACACACACTGGGAGATGGATTTTCAAATACGTCATGGTAGATGAACATATTTTAACATTTTATTTCATCAAGAATAGTGCTAATCCTGTGTCTAATTCCAAAATTTTGCTTTTTCGAGCTTCGACTATAAGGCAGTGAATTTTTCTTTTGATTTGTTTATTTCTGTCTCTTCAACAGCTTCCTTTATGTCTTTCCTTGAAGACAAACAGATTATAAATGTTGTCATTATAGCTGCAACAAATTTCAAACCGAAATCCAAAGAAACGAGGTTCGTTCTCATTGCGTGACTGTCATAGAGCGAGCATGCGCCCTGCTTGCCGCAGGTGGTACGCCATACGAGACAGACCGTATCAAAAATTTTTCCGGAGACCAAAGGTGCTGGTAGAAAGACTGAAATGGAAGAGAAATCAATTATATCCAAAGGATACTGTCGCAGGGTAGCACAGTTAGATTGAAATGAAAATGGTACAAAATTTCGAACACAAAATGTGTTTAGGCTGGTTGTGATTTCTTCGTTCACAAAGATGTCAACATTTAGTTTCCTTTCATTGTTATGAATGTATATATTTCGCTATGTATATTTACAGACATATTGGGTTTGTGAAAATGTCATAGGTGGCGTGCCGATCAAAACAGTCAGGTAACTAACTGACCAATCAGGTCCTTAGATAGGGTCCCTTCAACCCCATTTCAAGGGGAAAAAACAACACGGCTCTGATCCGGATCCCCATATCACGTTTTTAGGTATCAGAAACAAAGACAGACTGATAGATAAATATAATGAGAGACAGACAGACAGACTATGTGGCATGATGGGTATATGCGACTGAAAATATATATCTTAATAGTACCTACAATGATCAGGACAACAACAACCAGAACTACTACTGCTACTACTACTACTAATAATAATAATAATAATAACAATAATAATAATAACCATTATTATAATAAAATAAATATTTCTTTCATAAACACCATGCACAAGACTACCATGTAGGTTATTCAATCGGTGGAATTTGAAAATTATTTTCATCTCTTAAATGATTAATCCAAAATTGTTCTCTTTGTCTTCCGTCTGCTTGTTACCAGTAGATGTTGTTCTCATTGCTAACAACCCTCAAATGATTTATACTACAGTTTGTACTCAGTGATATATGTTACAGTTTGTACTCAAATGAGCGGTACTAATGTTTGTACTTAATTGATTTTACTACAGTTTGTGCTCAAATGATCAATACTACAGTTTGTACTCAAATGATCTATAATAGTTTGTACTCAAATGATCTTTACTACAGTTTGTACTCAGATGATTGATACTGCAGTCTGTACTCAAATGATCAATACTACAGTTTGTACTCAAATTGTCTTTAATACAGATTGTACTCAAATGATCGATATTACAGTCTGTACTCCAATGATCGATACTACAGTTTGTACTCAAATGATCTATACTACAGTTTAGACTCAAAAGGTCTATACTTCAGTTTGTACTCAAATGATCCATACTACAGTTTGTACTAAATGATCGATACTACAGTCTGTACTCAAATGAACAATACTACAGTTTGTACTCAAATGATCCATGCTACAGTCTGTACTCAAATGATGTATACAACAGTTTGTATTGAATGATCGATACTACAGTCTGTACTCAAATGATCGATACTACAGTTTGTACTCAAACGATCTATGTTATATTAGTACTCAAATGATCTATACTACAATTTCAACTCAAACACCAAATACTACAATTTAGATAAAACTGTCCAGATAGATGTTTTATTTGTATTTTCAGTCATATATAAATGATTTCGTTCCATCCAAACTTGTCAATTTCTTCAGATTTCCTCTACATACTGATTTTTACACATTAAACAATACACCACATATATCATAGTTGTGCATCACACAAAATATGTTTTTAATTTTTCAAATTCTACCCGTCTTCAAAACGTTTTATTTTGAATGAATTATTTAGAAAATCATACAGAATAAAACCCTTCAATTCACACTTAACGCAGCCAGGTATGTTAATATTTGTTGTAATTTGGATCTCACTAACAAGTACCTTATGTTTTTATTTCATTTGTAAACTTTGTTAAATTTAGAGCATGTTCCAAAACGCTCTATTTTTGCAAATTAAAAGATGTTCTCTAGCATTGTTGGATGCAGAGACTGGACATCTATCGATATGAACAATGAATGGAATTATTTCTAGTTAATATCTAGCATTGTTGGATGCAGAGACTGGACATCTATCGATATGAACAATGAATGGAATTATTTCTAGTTAATATTTTTTCCTTCAATTTTCCTGCTTTTGCAACCACTTTCTCTTAGTCCTACGAAAATCAATGAATACGCGTCACCAAAGTCTTGCTTATAGTTGCAGATCTGAAGGAATAGCAGTATTTGAGATTTAACAATGCTCCTGAACTTGATTTATGGATGAAAATTATTTTTATGTACCAATTGATTAGAGTCATATTTCGGAAAATATACTCCAGTACATAGATTATCTCCCTTTGCGAAGTAATGTCCCTTGGATATTGTCGATTTCTTCCTAAATTTTAGTTTGAACTGAAATTGATGAACGGTTGTTATTCATCCCGTTAATAAACTATTTTAATTCTTCTTCTGAATGTGTCCAAAAAGAAAATATCAACAACCCTAACGTAGAAAAATGATAGTTTTGGGGGCATTTAGAAGATATTTCTATCTCCCATTCAGGATAGGAGAAAACAAACTGCTTCCCCTTAGCTGTGCCTTTCTTCAACAGATAAATTTTAACATTAAAATAAAATCATTTCAGGTCAAGAACAAATTTAAGTACATTTGAAATTTATAAGCAGCGAAAACGTCATCATGTTTGAAGTTAAGGCAGAGGTTACCATTATCTACTGTAACTAGAATGTTGCTTTTGTGAAGTTTAATTTTACTTAATTTTATTCCAGAACATTATTTATATCTGTAATAAATTAACTTAGTTCCAGGGTCAAAGGGTTAAGAAAAATGTATATTAATTGTACAAGACATTAAAATCAGTCTCAGCTGAGCAATCTGACACAATGGGCCTATCAGAAGAACTTCCCTTTGTATAGTCTAGCTTTCCACCGATTTGTAAATGTTAGGAAGAAGATACAAATATCTTGGTTTTGAATTATTCTGTCTCAAATAGTCGAATTCTCTTTTATCCAGAAAAAGCACATTCACTTAATTTTCCAAGTTTACTCCTGAAGTACAGTGCAATTCATGATAATTGATTATGAAAGAGGAATATAATATTCCAAATCAATTGGTTGTAGCTTCACTTCCAAATATATTGATCTCGGTTCATAACAATCATGACATTTCCCTCATTTGCATTCCGTGTTATCAAAGATATGTTTTTTTGGAAAAACAATTGCAAGACCCAGTTTCTGATGTCATGAGGTTTTAATTTTTAACACAAACATCAGACATACGTTTTCTTCTAATGACAGAAACATAAGCAGGATGCCAATTGATTTATTCTTGTCTTTTATGTGGAGGTTGATAATTCGAATTCACGAAAATCTTTACTTCATTTTTGAAGTGCCAAATAAGTGAACATTTTCCGACAGAAATGTGTTTCCAACTGTTGCATCTCTTTATTCAAAATATCTATGTTTTCTAGTGTGGACTAAAAATTTAGACCGTTTGAGAGTAAACCCTTCCCCATGGAAGTCAGAACGATTTACCACCGAAGTTCCGAGTCCGGATTGCACACCTATGACAAGGTACAGCAGTGATATGTGTATATAGCCGCAGTCTCGTCACACGTTTTGATGTGTCCTTATGCATTATATATATATATATATATATATATATATATATATATATATATATATATATATATATAGACAGATAGATTGAATGATAGACGAAGTGATATATATTATACCACCTAAAGCAGCCATCAGGAAAGAATTCATTCCGACGGCAAGTGAACGGTCTGCGTCTTGTACGGAGCTGGAATAATCAAAACAAAAATATATTATTATTATTATTATTATTATTATTATTATTATTATTATTATTTTATTATTATTATTATTATTATTATTATTATTATTATTATTATTATTTATAACAGTTGTTTAAGTACCTGAATAGAATAAACGTTACTCCAAAATTGATATTTCAATCCAGTCATTTGAATAAATGAGATAAAATTTAATAGTTACAAAACAATTGGTACAAAAATGGGCAACCTTGATAGCCCAGGAGATATAAGTCGAGACATGTAGGTAGCTTGAATTATAATTCAGTTCTTTGCAAGAATTCATTTTCAAAAGAAACCGGTATTACGTTATTATCTTATTATATAGTTTATGCTGCTGCCAAATCTCGTGCCAAATGTGTTAAGTTAAAGTGTGATATTTTTTGTTCATGGAAAGAAACAAAAAAATCAAAATAGAATGTGCTCTGGTTAGTTTTGTATAATTCATAAGCATAATATTGGCAGAAATACATAATTTATGAAGAACAACAAATAAGTAAATAAATACATAAATAGATAAGTAAATAAATAAATAGAAAATAAATAAATAATGTGGTGAGTATATGAGACATTTCACTATTAAAGTGAATAAGGCTGTGCTGAAATCGAAAGTTCCTAATTTAGGACTATCAGTTACTTAGGAGATAGGGGCCTTTTTGGTGGTGATTGACGGTTCCGCTTTTAATTCTTTAATCACTGTTTAGCTACACCAGTGGACACAATCAACTGTTTTTCGTCCTGTCAAAATCCCTTGAAAATCATTACTATGGTTTTTTGATGATTCGTATAAATTTGCTAACCAGTAAATTTTGTTTACCAGTTTTCAATAAAAAGCAGTATTAACGACTAAACAGACAATAAAACGTTGACTGAGTTCAGCTTCTTGACTTTTGATTAGGATGACTATGTAAAAGGTTGCGACTCTCCCGGTTTAGGAAAGGTCGAAATCATTCAAATTAATCTGTTCTTGAACAGAAGGCTGTGAACAGTCTAATTGTACGCGGATGTCTCATATTTGCTGAGGACGGTCGTCGTCTGATATTTATGCAGCTTTACAAAGGCAGCTTCCAATCTGAACCACATAACAAGTTCGGCAAAGAAGTAACATCGTGCAGAATTAATATTTGAACAGTTACTGGTAAGTTGTATCGTTCATACCCAAGTTAGTACTCAGTGCCACTATTTTATACGCATATCGCCTGAAATAAACTACAACCTCCATCTTCACACTATCAGTTCTGAAAGACAGACACTTACCTTAAAAAGACGACAAAATATGGCGCGATAGCCATAGTCCCTATGAGGGATGCTAGCGAATTCGTAATCACGAAAGGAATCAAAAAGTCACAACTGTCATCACAGATCCCGGATGTTGCCTGACCCGTTGAGGACAAGCTACATTTGGTGTAACCCTGTAAAGATTAAACAAACATTTTGCACACAGTCTTAATTTATGTTATTGGTCTTAAGATTCTAAATTTATACAAAATATGTTATGGAAAAGAATATAAATAAATAGACTGGATGAGAAAGGAATAGATAATACAGTATCTGCGAATCAATGAAATGTTCAAAGAGTGAAACATCCTTTATGACAAATATAAAAATGACAACCGTATGTTACGTACTCATCTAGAAATCAAATTTAGTTTTATCATTGTTTCACAAACATTTGGGTCAGTTCGATCTTACCTGCACTAGGTTCAAATCTCAGCCGAATGCAACAAATGGCAGGTGTTTTTGAAAATGTCAATATCTCTCAGACAATAAATCCGTTTATATTGCCAAGTGTTTTTCGTGAGTTACATCATTTCCGCAATCGCTTGCTTAAACCAAAATAAGAAACAAAGACTTACCGCTCATTGGTTTTGTCCGCGCTGAAGTGAATTTGTGAGCGCAATTTCACTATAAGCAATATTTGACGAAAACGCTTGTATTGCACCAAAGATTTTGAAGCTGTAACTATTTACCTGCTGTTTCTGTGTCTGGAAGGCTGTGATTTTCTTTTTTCATATACTGCAACCAAGTGTTGCGAGTAGTTAATGGAAAAAACCACAAAAGACCGAAGTATTCCACATGCTTGTGACATAGAATGGTGAGACTCAAATAGAGCACACAGAGAAAGAATTAAAGAAAAAAAATATCGGAAGGGGCTACTCTTTGAACCGTTAGGGAACCACAAGGACAATTTTGGAGATTAATTTAGTCAGCCTATTGACGTAATTTCGCTTGTGAAGTTTTATGTGGATTTATTTCCACTGACTTTTTAGAGGATTCTTACCCCGCTCATGGTTTCTTCACAACCAGCATGACAAGGAGAGAAGTAGGTCTTTCTTCCCTCCACGCAGACGGGGAGGTAATTCGTGTTGGAACAGTCGCAATCCCGGAGAAAGGAATTATTACCACCGCTTTAAAGAAGGAAATAACTTTGTTTCCACGTAGATATTCAACATAAAATGTTATAGCACTTCTACGACTGACAAATTACCATATTTATTGGTATCGTTTTCAATGAAATGATAAATGAAGGAAATAAACTAAACATTAAATCTAATAAAAAGAAAAATAAGCATAATTCCGAAACAAAAAAGAGTTGAGTCAAATACTAACATAGATAACCATTAGGGAGCGTTGTGTCTATTCTAAATCCCCAAGCCCCCACCCCACCCCACCCCACCCTTACCACGGCCTGGGGAGAAAATGCATATAAAGGTAATGATAACACAAAATAACTGCTGCAATATGAAAGTACAACAACTTAACTGCATGTCAATATTGAACACAATACGGCAGAAAAGATCCAAACAATATGATATAGGTTGTGATACTTTTTGAATGCATACAAACAAATCAAACCAGTCTCACTTTTATCCTTTACTTCCTCAGAAAGGACAAAACCGACATTTTATTTTATTTACATACTGTAATGAGAGTTAGCTTAAATTACTCCTTTGGTTACGATACTGGTGTACATAGTTTGGTTACCATATTGCGATAATAAGAGGTAAAAAACAAAAATTATATCACTTCTTTAGATTTATCTTTAAATGTGTCTAAAGGATGAGACAATGTAATCGATTCCAATCTCATTTTTGAGACCGATCAATAGGTTCAATAAGACTACGCTGAATCCCTGTGAGAAAAAAATCCTTGGACCGTCTACACTATCCTAACTGATTTTAAAACAATTAAAACGTTTTGACCATTCTCAGGTATTTTTAAATCACACTAAAAAAACTGAACTTTTGTTCCATCACACTCATTTTCCGATCCACATATCACGGAAAGGAACAGAGAAAACGGAGGAAAGAATAAGAAGGAGTTAATTGGGTAGGTAGATATTTTATCGATTTTTATTTATGTACATCTATATCCAAATTTTATTTGAACATTTGAATACGTCATGAAATGGTTCCAAATATTAAGTGAAACTGGTCGAATTACAAAATACCAGCTGTTTGGTAGTTTCCCTGGAATACTGCAATTAATAACTTTCATCTTACCTGTCATTTTGTGTAGTCCAGTGTTTCCATGGAAGAATCGCTGAATGTTGTTAATAAAAAAAAGTAAATGCCATACAATTAGAGCAGGGGTTTCAAACACGAGGCTCGCGGGCCGCATGCTCCCTGCCAAGCCGTATCTTGTGGCACGCAAAATGATTGGTGTCACAACGTGTCATGAGGATAACAAAGGTGGTGCAGCCCTTGGGCTATCGAAATGCCTCATACGGCACTCAGGGTGGTATGAGTTTGAGACCCCTGAATTAGAGCTTCAATAAGGACGGTGTCTAAAACTGACTACAGAATGAAATTCCAGATTTAATGTACTTGTCACATGATATTTCCGTTATTCGATTTGGAACAGTAGAATATAGAAGACATAGACAAATTTATTTATAGTCGGAACTGCATCACCTAATAGGAAACAATATCTCATAAGAGCCATTCTGCATCGTAAAAATACCGTTGTTGGAGAACTTTCGTCAGATGGGAAACCAGCAGATGTCTGCATTCTTCTCTAAACAGTGGTGAGTTTATTTACCCATGTAAGTTACAATTTAGAAACGCAAGTCACAAGATAGATTACATGTTACAGTCCACGCCCTCCCAGTCCTCTGTCCTTTGACCTGTACCCTTAGTTTTGTCTGTAACGAGCCGCAGTGGTGTAAATTGGCCATATTCCGACAGACGTAACCTTTATCCCCAATGTCTCTTGCGTAATCGCTTCAAAAAATGGCAACCAATAATAAAAATATAATTTCGGAAGGCGAGGTAAGGAACATTTCCATGGTAATGTTTGGATTTGTATCAGGGATCAATGGGATACACGCCAGGAACAAAAACAAAACTCCCAGTGTAAGGTCCATCTATTCCGCCATAATCTTTTCGACAAACTTAACATTCAATTAATTCTTTTTGTTCCCTGAATTATACTTATTTGAATGAAAAGCATAGAAATTTACCTTAGAATGTCAAAACCATACATATGCGGATGATCACAACCGAACATATAGTTGAATGCCGTCAAGATGGAACACATCAATCGGGTAAAGAAGATCAGTTTTAAACATCCGGTTCGCTTCAGGTGCATGCGCTTAGTAAGGATACCGCCAACCATCGTACCAATAGAAGTTGCGAAAATTTTCTCACCTCCTACAAATTTTAAGGAAGATAATAATGATTGTAAAATCATAAACCAGTCCATTTTGCGGTGCATGCTGGTTATCTGCACTGCTCTTGGCGTTTCAGAAACAAATCGGAATCTTTTTCTTGCACGATTGAGTGAAATTTATTATTTCATTACCAACAGGAAGATTGTAATTAAAATAATCTCGAATAGCATACACTGACTTTGATGCATTAACTTTAGAATGAGTGTTCCTATATTTGTATATTTATGAATGAATTCCGGAAATGACATCAAATTGGTTTGGTACACTGACAATAGCTACCAGAATGACAACTGAAAGTGACACAAAATAGAAAGGAAGCATTAACAATTAGTACGTATATATGTGGAATTAATTCTTACGAAACCTCTGAGGTCAAACGCACAGCCTGGAGGTGTGCGAATAGCAGCAAAACGAGAAGGTCAACTAAAAACCAAAATATTAGAATAAATCATCTCCCAGAGGTAAAGGTAGAGGCACCCGAAGCCGTTTAAATGTTCGTACATGATGTTAAGTTTTGGAATATAGTATTTCTGTCCTACGGCTTCTTTGTGTTCCAGAGGTTTGCTGTATGGATGAAAAGTCCTGTGCAGAACTTAATGATGTTCCATACTGGTATACGTTTGCGATAAACATATTTTGTTTACAGTATCCAGGAATAGTCTTGGGTTGGAAGTATTGCAACTTGAAAATTAGTGGAGTTAGTACTAGTATCACTGGATTTTTAATCAATCTAACTGTAGTAGTAGTAGTAGTCATTGTCGATGCCATTGTTCTTGCTATCGAGTCTGGCCTTTACATATGGTTCAAACATTTATGTAACGTCATTATATATATATATATATATATATATATATATATATATATATATATATATATATATATATATATATAGGTCGTGTGTGACATTGCTAAACCATATATATGTAGTTAAGCATTAAATATTCAAAACTTCTTTATATCAAAAGGTTTTATGATGTTGGTTTTGTTTTGTAAACTTTAACGAGGGTTATGGGAGCTTGTGAAAAGACACACTTACCCGTAATTACATTTGCTTTCCAGGAAGGAAGAAAAAATTGGGTTTCCAAGTATTTGGGAGCAAAGGAACCCATTACCATAATCCCAAACAGGGTAATGGTGCCATTCACACAGCTTAGGGTGAAGATGGGGTTTTTAAACAATCGTAAAACGCTTTTGGGAAGGTCTGTAAAAACGAAAAAACTAATAAAGAATGGAATAATCGCTCTTTGCAAACAAACACTTAAATTCGTCAAATAATTTAATATATAATATAGCAAAAATAAAAACAAAAATATGACAATTCACATAACATGCATGTGAGATAAATATGACTTAAAAATGTACAAAACAAGAAAGCTTACTATTTCTAGAATATTTGCAGTTATCTTCCGGGGGGGGGGGGGCATTTTACTCTAAGGTTGGATACCTGCATATATATACTATCTTAACGTTCCGGGCATTTTTACTTTAACGAACTCAGATCTTCATGCTAAAGCTATCGAAACTTACGAATAAACAAGTGTTGGCTGAGACTGGAGGTATGCACAATGATGAACCCGCAAACCTGTCTCCATGTCTACCTACCTTCCTGCATATACAGACACGCATACATAAATGCATACATACATAGGTACGTACGTAGGTACGTAAGCACATACATACATACATACATACATACATACATACATACATACATATCCTTATTTACATTTAGATATTAATACCTATTAGATTTAGATGAAGAGGCCGCTCCTGTTCTGCTTTCGGTTCTGTTCCGTATGGTTCGGGATCTGAACCTCTCAACCGTGGAAAGCAGAAAAGAGGGAGAGAACTTAATATGCAACATCCTCCGAATACTAGGAATCCCAGCCACCAGGCACCGACCCAGCGTGGATCAGTTGGGGTCAGGGATGTTTCTGTCGGAAAGAAAGGGAAAAAGGATTTAGTCGTCTGAAGATAACGACACATAAAAATAGCCAGCTCCGAATGATAAGACGGCAGGATTGGAACCCGCACCCTTTCGGTTGCGTGTCAGGCACATTGACCACGGAACCACCGCGCGTCATGCCTCCAGGATAAATCTTAGACTCTATTTTGCAAAAAGTTAAATCACAATTTATATTATCATCTTTACTTGAATGAATTGGAAAAGATCAATTAAATTTTACTTGCTACATATATATTTTACAGAATTATATAAATGCCTTTGAAAGTACTAGACGATTATGATGCAATTTCTTTGATAACACACACACACACACACACACACACACACACACACACACACACATATATTGCTTTTAATAAAATCGACACAAGTATTACAAAGGATGTCCTACAACTTGCCGTAGCCAGTATGTTGGTATGTTCAAAACATCTATACTCATAGCGGAGAGAAAGGGAGAGAGACATTTCATACCTTTTAAATCAGTAGGAATTTTGCTGAATAATCCACCGATAACCAGTGCAAGAAATGGCCCGAAAATGGAAAACGTGGATAGGATGCCTGTGCGAAATGATACAAAAACGATACATTATATATTTCTGTGTTTCTTCATTCGTTTGTGGTTTCTTGTCTACTGAGCTGCCGCCTGGCAGCAAGTCAAGCTTATTCATACCCTTTCCCTAGAATGTGGTAAATGGATTGTTTACACCTAATTGGTATCTAATGAATATATGGAAGATCTCAAATGGATAATTATTTAATGCTGAATTTATGAATCGAGTTGAATAATGTCCAGCTTTCGCGAACCTCGGTGAGCAAAAGCAGGACTTTATTCAGCGAGACTCATATATTTAGTATTAATTATGACACATATATTAAATATTAATTATTACACATATATTTAATATTAATTATTACACGTTTTAGGTTCAGATTGTCACGTAGTTTTTTATTTGAATAGAACTATTTAGAGATCAGAATAAATAACTGAGTTAACTCTGACTCAGACTATGCACCTTTCATTTGTTGCGCGTACAAAATAGTCCCAGACACATTTCTATAACTATTAACATTTGAAAAAAGTATATAGCTTTTACAAATTATAAATCAAAGAGCAAATGTACTTCGGAATAAATAGAACACCTGACGCAGTCAGCATCATTTTTCAACACAAAATGTCACATAGTTTGACTCAGGTTAGGTTCGACGATCAAGGTTCACACCGAAAGTGTGTCAGTTCCACTTAAGAATTCTAGTTGTTGGATATTTATGTAAAGATTGCTAGATGGAGATTTAATGTCATGTGATCGGATATTTACATTATTTGCTTTGGAACAGTAGACATAGACACACTTTAAAGAGAATCGGAATTCATACAGATGTTACCATTTTTGTCCCAACTGCCTTTGGGGAATCGAGTCGAAATATTGTCGCCAAATTCTTGATAGAAATAGTAAAAAAGAAAACATTCCAGAAGTGGGGTGGGGTGGGTGGCCTAAGAAACAAATTCCCACGGCCGCAACGATTGTTATCCATATGAGGCACATATCGAATTTGTCGTAACTTTGTTCTTAATTTCAAAGAGATGACTTTGTTTATACGTAGGTTCTGCAAATGTAATTATTTCAAATACGCGGTCTTTTGAAAAGGTTTCAAAGTGCAGTTGGCATGCGCAATTTTAAGATTGCAAGCACGACCATGTCTGTTCGAACATCGTAATATACTTCATATTGGCGCCTCAGATTTAGTCAAGAACTAGCTAGGAAGGGTAAAATATATACTTCCAAAATTATAACAAAAACTGCTTTTCCATATTAAAGGAATAATTACAAATTTTGACGTCATTAGAGTTCAATTGTGACTAAAAATTTGTAAAGCTACGTTACAAATCCAAATCTCTCTCTCTCTCTCTCTCTCTCTCTCTCTCTCTCTCTCTCTCTCTCTCTCTCTCTCTCTCACACACACACACACACACACACACACACACACACACAGATTAATTATGAGCAAGTAAATCACTATTAATTTTGTTTAGAAAAAATTGCTTGTACACGACAATGGCAGACACGGATTACATCTGTATTAACGGCAGCTTACCAAAAACGTCAAGTCTTTTGTTTTCAGGTTTCACTGTATACTGCTTTTAGTTAAATAGGGGATCCATATTGTTACTTACCTACGTAAAAACCAGTCTTCGATCTTTCCGTATTGTTGTCCACGTGTATTGTCTGCAGAGCTTGCCTCGGTGATTGGGCTACCCCTTGAATCGCCAAAACAACGGCCATGAGAGCATATTGCCATGTAGAAGACCTACTCGAAACTTCTGTGGACTCAGATCTACACGTGAAACCGAGAGGTTCCGAAAGTTCACTTTCGTTGTAATGAACGCAAAGATTGGTCGTGTGGTTCCTAGAATAATTGGTAATGGCAGAATGGTCCTCCACTGGAGCATCAGAAACGAAAAGCTTTGGTAGTGCAAGAATTATACCGGAGACACCGATTGTGAGGATAGAAACTGCCAGAATTCTCGGAATATGATACCTATAATTAAAATCAGTTGCCTTAGAGTGCTGTCCCCTTGACTTCAGCTGTATCCATGCCAATAAATGTCGCAGTTAGCTATATTTACAGTTATTAGTTACAATATTCAAATATTAAATAAAAATGCGTAACTGATCTGTGTACACAAACCATTCAAACGTTTTGTTATAGGCATAGCTTGTCATTTATCATACAGGTAGTATTCATAGCAAGATCAGAGAACCCAGAACAAAGTACAAACTTCTTTCTATTTTGTGGTAAATGATTTCTTGTATCAACATTCTTTTTAAACTTAGTTCAAAGACTAAATTCTCGAACAAACCCGATTCAAGTAAGAAAAGGAAAATATATTTTCAAAACTATGAAAGTTTATAGCAGCTGATTTACGATCAACTGAATGCATGCTTTAATTCAGTAGAATCGAATATATGCACGTTCATCAAGAAATATTGAGAAATCGTTCTTATACAGTTTTAGAAAAATAAAACTATAAAAAAAACTATCGAAAAAGAAAGTAGTCCTGAATTAAAATAGCTCTCCCTATTACATCAGATGCATAGTATAGTCTCGTCATTATAGCTAACACACATTACATTCTCGTCATTATAGATAACACACATTACCTTCTCGTCATTATAGCTAACACACATTACATTCTCGTCATTATAGCTAACACACATTACCTTCTCGTCATTATAGCTAACACACATTACATTCTCGTCATTATAGATAACAC
Organism: Megalonaias nervosa; assembly: GCA_016617855.1. Classification (NCBI taxonomy): domain Eukaryota; kingdom Metazoa; phylum Mollusca; class Bivalvia; order Unionida; family Unionidae; genus Megalonaias; species Megalonaias nervosa. The sequence goes on from JAECUM010014578.1 coordinate 38,082, forward strand.
ACATTACCTTCTCGTCATTACAGATAACACACATTACCTTCTCGTCATTATAGCTAACACACATTACCTTCTCGTCATTATAGCAAACACACATTACCTTCTCGTCATTATAGCTAACACACATTACCTTCTCGTCATTATAGCTAACTCACATTACTTTCTCGTCATTATAGCAAATACACATTACCTTCTCGTCATTATAGCTAACACACATTACATTCTCGTCATTACAGTTAACACATATTCCATACTCGTCATTACAGCCAACACTCATTACCTTCTTGTCATTACAGTTAACACACATTACATTCTCGTCATTACAGCTAAAACACATTTCCTTCTCGTCATTGCAGCTAATACACATCACCTTCTCGTCATTACAACTAAAACAAATTACATTCTCGTCATTACAGCTAACACACATTATATCCTCGCCATTACAGCTAACAGACATTGCATTCTCGTCATTGCAGCGAATATACAATTTCATCATTACAACGAATACATACTACATTCTCCACGTTTCATAGTATTTGCAACAACTCTGATATATAGTGATCATTACATAATTGTTGTGTAATGATAAAAATGAAAGAACAACTTAGATTAAATTTTTAATTTATCTAAAGACTGGTATATATTTCTCTAGCAATGTGGTAGCTTCCATTAGCTAAACTGGATAGAGACTGTTACAAGTCATCAGGTGCGATGATGAGACTTATTTAGTTAGATCATAATGCTCAGTATATGTTCCTTGTAATACTCAAAATATAACAGCAAACACGAAATCGCACATAACTGCGTAGAGGCATGCTTAACGCTGTTATAGTAAATGTTGTATATATATCTATTTTACGAAGTATTCTGCAAGCACTGAACATAACTTCAAACGAAGTATGTCTACAACAATGGGACACAGCTTCAAATAAAGTATGTATACACACATGGGATAAAACGTCAAATGAAGTATGTCTACAGTTGTAGTGATATAACTTCAGACAAAGTATGTGTATACACACATGGGCTATAACTTCAGACAAAGTATGTGTATACACACATGGGTTATAACTTCAGACAAAGTATGTGTATACACACATGGGTTATAACTTCAGACAAAATATGTGTATACACACATGGGTTATAACTTCAGACAAAGTATGTGTATACACACATGGGTTATAACTTCAGACAAAGTATGTGTATACACACATTGGTTATAACTTCAGACAAAGTATGTGTATACACACATGGGTTATAACTTCAGACAAAGTATGTGTATACACACATGGGTTATAACTTCAAATCACACATTCTACAGCTATAGGGATATAAATTCAAATACCGTATGTATACATACATGGCGATATATCTTCTATAAATTAAGTATATCTACACCTATAGGGGTATGTCTTTAAATGGCGTATGTATATAACTATATATATATCGTATCCTTAATGTTTCCTTAACTGAGGGTTGTGGAATAAATGCCTACCTAATTTTGGTCATGACTATAACAAGGTAACAAGACGTTTACTTTAGTTTCAGTTCAAGACCTGACCTTGTTTACGAGTTAAGCTAGGCTTTTCCGTAGGAAATCTATTTCGTCGCAGATCAATTAGGGTTTGTATATAAAGATATTTCGTAAACAATTATTCATTCCCGTATCATATCCGTGGTGGTGGTGGTGGTTGTGTTCAGATATAATACTAGAAGAATTACTTATTTCAATTATTTATTGGAATTACAAGGTACTGATTGACTTTTTGGACTAAAAACCAACTTTGGGATGATTGAAGACTCATTCAAAGACATTCTGGATTTTACTATTATGACACATCTATACATTCAAGACTACTGGAATTCATTTGGGTCATTCTATACTTTTAAACTCGTGATATGGCAGTCAGGGTTATTTGGGATTTAATTCACAATACTGTAAGTTCATCTTAAACTTTCACTTTGTAACTTAGATCAATAAATTATATATTGATTTTACTAATAGTGTTGGTTTCATTTCCTGTCGTTTACATAATTTAAGATCGTAGAGTTGTAACACTATAGAGATATATATTCCTTGAAGTATAGTGATACATCTTCTTTGATTGAAGTATGCCTGCAGCCAAAGGGATATATATTTAAATGAAGCATGTTTTACAGCTGTAATGATATATCTTCCAATGAAGAAAGTCTTCCGTGATAATGATGCATCTAGAAAAGTATATTTACCTGTGAAGAAAATGAGCTGCAAAGAGCACTGTCACCAGAAAGCCTATGTCGTTAGCACTCAGGAGCAGACCACTCTTGAGGCTGCTCAAACCGAAGACTTTCTCGATCGTGGTGATCTGGGAAGACAAGTAGGTGTTGACGGTAAAGGTAAACATAAAGCCAGCCCCGAACATGATGGAAAAACTTAGCATACTGTTGAAGCATTTCCCATAATTATGTTCCACAACTGTTTTTTCTATCTGTTTCTTATCCAGTGATGCTAACGTTGTCCTGTTGCTCATTTGTCCGTTTGAAATTATCGACAAGCAAATTACTTTAGAGTTTGTAGCCGGTGCATGATCCGTCGGGACTGCTGTACAAGCCATCATGTAAGGTCTGCAAATATATGAGCTGGACCTGAATATTTTGTATACATTTTGTATGAGCCAAATAAAGAACATTTGTACGAGACATATAAAGAACAGTATTGTATGAGTGAAATAAAGAAGAGTACTGTACAAGTCAGACAAAGTAGAATTATGTACTAGTCAAATAAAGAACAATATCATTTAAGTCCAGTAAAGAATAGTAGCAAATGAGTCAAATACAGAATATTATTCTACGAGACAAATAACTTATTTAAGCCCTTTTTTCTTGAGACGTATTGATGGTGTTCTTATGAATACGCTGTCTGAGCAATTGCAACTATATATATATATATATATATATATATATATATATATATATATATATATATATAGAGAGAGAGAGAGAGAGAGAGAGAGAGAGAGAGAGAGAGAGACAGACAGACAGACAGACAGACAGACAGACCGAGAGAGAGAGAGAGTCAGAGAGAGACAGAGAAGGAGAGAGAGAGAGAGAGAGAGAGAGAGACACACACAAACACACACACAGACATTGACATCAATATAAACAAACAAGTTGGGAGGTTAAAATTTCTTGTAAGCGGGAATCGAACCTCTTCCTCAAATATCAATTCCTGATACCAACCTATCATACACCAGCGAAGTAGCCCTGTGGCATGATGGATCATCCCAATAAAAGGAAATAAGAGGGTCGAAGTTAAGGCAAAACATGCATGAGACCTCACCAGCTAATTGAGAAGTGTTTAACACTGAACAATTTGCCATATATATATATATATATATATATATATATATACCTATATATATATATATATATATATATATATATATATATATATATATATATATATAAGCGAATGACTGCCTAAGTGGAATTCAGAAGTATACTTTCTGAATATCCAACGCTGATTGAAGCTGTGAAAGCAATTGCCCTGCTGTCCATTGGCAATGCACCTGAAGCAGATAGAATACCATCAGAATCTTGTAAAGTCAGAGGCTTGCACGCGGCAAAGAAAAGTCACTGAATTCTTCCATTCAATGTGGACACAGGGAACTATACCCCAGGAGTACAATGACGCAGCCATCGTCCACGAACAGCAACAGGCCATAGCGCTACAACCATCGGGGCACCTCCTTGTTGCCATATTGTCGGCAAAATACTGGCCAGAATTCTGCTTGATGCATCATATTGTGCCTTGTGTTATTTTCAAAAAATAAAAACGTTTAAATCCCATAGAGCTTCCTCAGGTTTGCTTTGTAGTCAGATAGCAGAGGCACTCTTTCCTGTCAGCAAACCTGTTGACAACACCCACTTTCGATCTACCATACCTTGATATTCTTTATTAATCTCAATGGCACGTAAAGTAGACAATCCAAACTTGATCCTAGAGTACTATATAAGTAATTTACCTATCAGTGAATTGAGTGCAATTTATAGGTTGCTTGCTATCTTGTGGAACTGGATCGAATTTGGAGGCCTCCTACACTGTCCGTCAGCATTGAATAAGCTACTTTCAAATTCTGATTGGCGGTTATGTTCTACCAGAGACTGAAAACAAATAAACAATAGCCACCAGTCCAATTTCAATGTTGTTATTTCATAACGTGTGTGTGTGTGTGTGTGTGTGTGTGTGTGTGTGTGTGTGTGCATATTGAATATAGTTGAAGCAAGTTATGTCTTTATGTAAAGGAAACGAGTAAGTGTCTGGACGAAAATGTCAAACATATAATTTATTTCGACACATTAGATCATGAATATGATTAAAAGTGAAGTGCAAATTCCAAAAACGTGGGGTAAGTGATGTACGGAAGAGTGAGTGCAATCTGTGAAGTTTCACTATCTATGGTTCGTCTTCATTCCCTTCTCTAGGGAAGTAATAACAACCCTCTCTGGACCCCACTTCGACTCTCATGAATCTATCACTTTTTATGTACCACATGATCAAGTAAATCAGGTGTTTACATACGACAAGAAGCCAAATATATAACTGGCAATTGGTATAAACATTTGCAACGTGAATCTCATTATTTTACCTGCTTGATTGATGTTAATTGTTTTATGCTGTCACGAATATAGCCTCAAGTAACTTCGATCAAATTAGTTTCATCAGGATTCGCAGGACATGCACAAGGTCTTAGATAGATAGATAGATAGATAGATAGATAGATGGATGGATGGGTGGGTGGGTGGATGGATGGATGATGGATAGGTAGGCAGGTGGTTGATGGACGGATGGATAGGTCTTTGGGTGGGTGGGTGGATGGATGGATGGATGGATGGGTAGGTAGGTAGATAGATAGATAGATAGATAGATAGATAGATAGATAGACAAGTAGCTAGGTAGATCGGTAGGTTGGTGGGCGCGTGGAGAGCTAGCTAGCTAGATAGATAGATAGATAGGTAGATAGATATGTGTCTAGAACTATATATTTATATGCATACCTGTGTCTCTGTCTTTTAAAAGAGACCTATTTCGATATCGCCATCATTATAAACGCCATTGTTGCTTTGGCGATCGTTATTATTAGGTCTGTATCAATTTCTTTAGTCCCGCTAGTATAGAAGTCTCGGTATCGCGGTATTGTGTATGTGTCGTGTATCGTTCCTAGTATAGAAATCTCGGTAGAGCGTATGTGTAGTGTGTGGTTTTTAATGTGGAAATCTCGGAATAGTGTATAAGTACCGTTGCTAGAAATTGATTATACATATTTCATTCTTGTAAATGCTCATTTAATGTATATGCTATTATTTTGAACGTCAGTATCTGAAAGGTATTATAAAGATAGGCATCGTGCATTTATCACACTTGTTAAAATCTACCTCGCGGATATGTCTTGTAAATTTATTTCGCGTTTGCTTTATGTACATTTTAAGCTTGTTATCTACCGTCTAGAATTACCAATGTAAACTTGTCATTCAAATGCAAACAGCACAGGAACAAAGTACCAATAACAGTGTAGAGTTAGACAAGTGTCTGTATTGTACGTTTAAACTGATATAACAAAGATCCTACACCCAGATCCATCGCTCATCTATGCAATTGCAGATTTGGGTTTATGCTATTCAGCATTTAATGCGTGTAGTACGCAAAAAGACATATTTTTCAATTAAATGCCTGCAGTACGCAAAAAGGCCAAGTTGCAATTAAATCAGTATAATACACTAAGTGACCAATTTCGTAATTAAACGCATGTAATACGCAAAGAGACCAGCTTCGCAATTAAATGCGTGCAATTCGCAGAAAGTACTATGTTTACGAGTCATCATCATTCAGTCCAAATAAAAACATTAAGATGCAACTATAGTTGTGTGTATTCAACAATCAACAATTACCTGTTAGCTACTGAGTGAGTATATTTTGTTCGACGTTGTATGTGAAACATTGACAGGGATGTTATCATTCATTAATGTTGCTATTCCTTATGGACTTGTCAAAGACCCCAAAAGGACGTAATGTATACCATACACACTCGTGAATAAATCACACCCAGTTTGAACATAAAGGACGCAGAATACAGTAACATAAATCGCAGACAGATCAAAGTCCATGATATGCATACTCATATGAACAATGCATATGGCAATGACATATATCTACAACGCATTGTGTGACGACAAATAATTGTCTAAGCCATTTTCTTGCAGTTGGATTCGGACTTCAGAGGGCGACAGACGGAAATCATCAATCAGCATTCTCTGTATGATGTCAATGTATTAAGAGATAAACAAGTTTTTCTTTTATGTAATGTTTTCATTTTCCATGAACAAAGATACAAATGCAACCAACAACATAATCAATGTTATAAAACAAAGTGAGAAACTTCAAAAGAACAAAAACAAGACATATTACAAAAGGAAATGCAAAGGACAGGATGACATTTGGTTTGATTCAACCTCGAGACAGAGATACCGTATGAGATACGTAAAATGATTATGAAATAGGAATAAACATTGCATATTTATATCTACGGATGATGGACTAGAACACTCTAGGAGTGCCACCACTTCTGTTTCTACTTTATGTACCGTGCTTTGCTTCATGCCTATTACTTTTATTTTGATTTTCAATTTCATAAAGAGATTCTTTTGACGAGCATTGTTATATACCCATTCCTGTCCATAAAATATTTAATTGAGCTTACTTTTTGTTTGTTATTTGTTTTATTATTCCAGAGTATGCCCCTGCACATATGTACATTATATTAACTGAATATTTTGTTTTAAAAAAGCTCAATGTTCACGTGTGTGTGTTTTTTGGATTTTAACGTAGTTTTAAAAAATTTTCAGTCATGTCGCTACGATATCTGCCGTGTGGCAGTTTACAGTGATGTTTAGCACTGGGGCACCATGCCACAGACATATAGCATGATGTCTCACCCAGTCACATTATCCTGACACCAGGCCGACCAGTCCTAACACTAACCTCTTAACGCTGAGCGCCAAGCGAGGCAGCTGTTAGTACCATTTTTATAAGTCTTTGGTATGACTCGGTCCTGATTCGAACCCGTGACCTTCCGCATCCAAGGAGGACACTCTAACCACTAGCCTAGCCCACTGGAACGGTCAATTTTTCACGTATATGTTAAATAAAAGTACTTACAGCACTTTATTTACCATGATTATGATATTTATCAGAGCTTTCAAAGAGCGATGTTGACACGGGAATATCACTACATAGATGGCATTTTATTATAATACAAGTTCATGCCAAAGAAAATTATTTAATTTTTTAGAAAGAGGTAAATAATAGTCTGACTTTCTTGAACTCGACAGTTATATTGATACAGATGATGAATTTGTTCATCCTCTGTATGTGTAGACATGTAAGTCCCAGATTCTGTACCAAAGGTAATTATAAATGGACGTGTTTATGCCTCCATAAATAAAGAATTAAACAATAACAAGCCAGACTTTATTTTGAAGTAATGACCGTTGGAGACATTTCTTCGAAAACGTACTGTGAATAACATGGTCAATAAGGTGTCTTTATGGTGATCTTTAGTAAGGACTTAATACATGTACAGTAAGTAACATGTCCAATAAAGCGTCTTCTTGGTGATATTTAGTATCGACCTTTACAGTAACACATCCAATAAGATTTCTTCTTGGAAATATTTAGTACCGACCTAATACAGGTACTACAAGTAACATATCCTTTATAAGTAACATGTCCAATAATATATTTCTTCATGGAAATATTTAGTACCAACTTAATACAGGTACTACAAGCAACATGTCCAATAAGGTTTATGTCCAATAAATTTACTTCATGGAGTTCTTTAGTACCGACTTAATATAGGTACTTTAAATAACTTGTCCAATAAGGTTCCTTAATGGAGATCTTTATTGCCGATGCAATACAAGTGCCACAAGTAACATCCTTTATAAGTAACATGTCCAGTAAGTTTACTTCATGGAGATCTTTAGTACCGACTTAGTACAGGTTTTATAAATAACTGGTTCATTAAGCTTTCTTCGTGGTGACCTCTATTATCGATTTAATACAGGTGCTATTAGTAACATGTCCAATAAGGTTTCTTAATGGAGATCTTTATTACCGACGTAATACAAGTGCCACAAGTAACATCCTTTATAGGCAACATGTCTGATAAATTTACTTCATTTAGTTCTTTAGCACCGACTTAATACAGGTACTATAAGTAACATGTCCAATAAGCTTACTTCATAGACATCTTTATTACCGACTTAATACAGGTAAATAAAAGGCAATATGTCCAATAAGTTTTATTCATGGAAATGTCTAGTACCGACGTAATTCAGTTACTTTGTGTAACATGTCCAATAAGGGTTTTTTTTTCATGGAGATCTTTAGTGCCGACTTAATACAGGTAATAAAAGTAATATGTCCTTTATAAGTAACGAGTCCAATAGAGTTTCTTCATGGTGATCTTTAGTACCAACTTAATGTAGGTCCCATACGTAACATGTCCAATAAGGTAACTTCATGGAGATCTTTATTACCAATTTAATACAGATAATAAAAGTAACATGTCCAATACGTTTTATTCATGGAAATCTCATGTACCGACGTAATTCAGGTACTTTCTGTAACATGGCCAATAAGGATTTTCATGGAGATCTTTAGTACATATTTATTTTTCTTCATGGACTTCTTTGGCAGGGACTAAACACAAGCAATTTAAATAACATGTCCAATAATGTTTCTTGATGGAGTTCTTTGGTACCTACTTAATACAGTTACTATTGGTAACCTAGCCAATAAAATTTCTTCACAGAGTTCTTTACTATCGACTAAATACAGCACTATAAGTAACATGTCCAATAAGTTTTCTTCATGTATATCTTTAGTACCTACTTAATGCAAATGTTAAAGATGATATAAAACCTATACATAAGTCATTAACATCTACATATTTTTTTTCAGGTGGTATACGTACAATGAACGTTAAGCAAAAGGGCATGGAGCAAAGTTAATCTACTTAATCCAGTAGTATCGCAGCAAAATGTTTATATTAAAATGAAAAAGAAACTGAATAATTAAACCATATTCACTATTCTGTCTGTGTCTCCCTGTTACAATCTTTGCACACACACACACACACACACACACACACACACACACACACACACATATATATATATATATATATATATATATATATATATATATATATATATATATATATATATATATATATAGACAGACACACAGACACGGACAGAAGCACAGATAGTCACTTCAAAAACTAGGAAGTAACGAGCATGATAATGATAATCAAAGCACACTGTGATGCTAGCTATCAGGTTATCAAGGTCCTTACCTTCAATTTACCGTCACTAGAACTATCGTTGTGTTGTGTCTCAAAGGAACTATATGTACTGTTCTTTGTATCATATTAAAGTAACCATCCTTTCTTCACTGATATTACGGTATGGCTATGCGATCGGAGTTTCAGACATAATGATAAGACGGAACGCACGTGCTGTGATGTGTGACTAAAGAGTAGATGAGGCAATGTTAATTATGTACAAGTTAACGGTCTGTGATTATATAAAACATACTGGTTCGTCTCCGACTACGTGCATCAATGTTATTAACTGTCTTAAGAAAACTACGGGATATCCAAAAAGCATGACACAAAACAAAACAAATTAACAACAGCAAAAAGATGCTGACAAGAATTTCTTAAAGTCTCATATTCAAATGTTTAGAAATGCAGTACACAGTGAGAAAAATTTAGAATGCTATTCGAAATACGTAGAAAATGTTGTAAAACTAAAATAAAATATAATTTACAATTATATACTTTACATCGGAATTTACTCCAAACAAATACTAAGTCGCCATCGCTGCCACCCCCAGGACACCCCACACTGCAAGTACCTGCCAAGATGAGATCCAATGCGGTGACGGACTTTTGGTCGCTTACGCGAATGTATTTGTTTGGAGTAAAAGTAGGGTTACTGAGCCAGAGTATAGCTTACTACTATCATCGGTTTTTTTATTTGATATTTTTAAATTTTAGATAAAATTTAGTTAACCTTATCGAGTTCAGCCTTACTGTCGCTGATACATTCTACTTGATATCGCCACTTATATAAGTTTTCATTTTTGCTAATACGCATCGGCAAGATGTCAGTGAACATACTGTCAATGATTCGGAATTCACGTATCAAGTCGTTAATATCGTATTTAACGCCACGCAAAAAAGATCATATTTAATCAAGCAATTTTTTTATAAGTAATACTAACATATTTACACGCACCTTTTTTTATTTCAAATCGGGGCTCAGTTTGTTTGCAAGCTGTTGCAAGAGAAACTCCGACTCCGGATAATATCAGAAAAAAAACGGATTTGATGCTGCCCCACTGGTGGTGATACCAGATCCTGTTAACACCAAATGAATATATGAAATTACCCCCAATATTTTGCTGTAATATTTGTAACAACGTTATATGCACCACAGTTTCTTATGAAGTATTTATAGTATTGCATTAACGCATCAAGTTCAGTTTTTGGAATATCTTCTTACAAATGATTGAAGTCTATGATTTGCTTTTTCCATTATCATTTACGTCACTGTAAAAGTTGTGGTTCCAACAACTGAATCAACTAACTCACGAAATTCATCGGTATTAGGATCGGCAAGAAAATTTCTGTACTTGTCATATACATCTGAAGATGTGTCATCATGTCTTCGATCTGTTAATACTTGTTTTTCATCAACCAACTATAAGAATCAAAATTGTTGTTTTTTTTTTTTATTTCTGCAACATCATTTACCAAAGCTGCATAATTTATTTCTGATTCATCAATAAACCCAATCACTAAATCTATATTTCGTGTGCTAAAATGTTTGAGCGTGAGATGCTGTCTTAGAATCGTATATGCTGTCGCAAAATTTTGTAACATAAATTTTTTAACTTTAAAATTGTGAATTACAGATCCAAAATATTTACTCATTTTAATCGCAAAGTCAAAATGAGCAAAATTGATAACAAGTAGTTCTTTGATTTCATCGTAATAATCCCGTAACATCAAACTTCTAGATCGTTCTAAGGACGGTAATGGAATATTCTCAGCTTCACTAATATCGTAGTACGATTATAATTTGCCATCGATATTAACATTGATTACATCATCAATGAATATATTTCTTGGTCCGGTTTCTTACCGACATATGCCTTAGATTTTATTAAATTTGATCGGTTAATCTGTACTGTGTTTACCTTGCTAAGCTCAAGCATAGTCTTTTTTAATATACTCTCAACTCATTGTTGTTCCTCGCCACAATCATCAGGATGACAATATTTACTGATGATATTAAAATCTTTTATTGCATCTTTTAGTTGAGGTCCACTCATGCCCATAACACGAACAAAATTATCTTCGTTTTCTGTCAGCGTTACATTTGCATCATTCAAAGACTCTAGTTTTTAAGTTTTTCATTTTCCTAATTTCATTTATCGAATTAGATTCAGGATCAGCCGAAGAAACTAATATATCTTTTTTTTCGGATTAAAAATATTATCATAAAATTCTTTAGCGACTGTTATAATTGCCGGGTCTGTCATTTTATTTTACATTGTCCGATTAAATTTGATCGTCGACAGTATATATTTGGAACGCGGTCAGAAATTCTGAAATACTTGTACTTGTTTAGAGTGTTTGCTGTTGGAATCGTAAAGTACGCGCCAGTACTAACATATGTGTTAGATATCCTATAAAACTTTGTCCAAGCTGTGTGTATTGTTGTTAGACCCTTCTAACCGCCAGTTATAAACACTTCCAACACCAGAATTTAGTCGACCTCGCAAATGAAACTGCCCAATCGCAACCGCGGTCGGGCATTGTACTTTAATCCAAAAGTTGGAAGTTTCCCCGTTTGTTGTCCACTCCTGCCCGCCAACCACAGTAAAACTAAACAAAAACGCGTGATTAGGAATAATTGTCAAAGTGTTGTGTTGACGCTGTTGCGGTAAATTCCCACCTGTTATCAGATGCATCAACGAGAGTTGGAATATATCCGACATTGCTTTTAGTTCGTTTTATACCAAAACTAGATATACTGTCGACGTAAGCCTTATTTGTTTTATACTACCACCGGATAAACTGTCGACGTAAGCCTTATTTGTGTTATACCACCACCGGATACACTGTCGAAGTAAGCCTTATTTGTTTTATACCACCACCGGATACACTGTCGAAGTAAACCTTATTTGTTAGGTCGGATGGATTAGCAGAACTATAATTTGTCGTTATTTTATTAGCGCCCATGTCAATAGGACCTTATATTGTATCTCCGATTTTCTTAACGCACGTGAAAACAACCGCGGTAGATACTGCTGTAATTGCGCAGTTTTTGGCATCATCGACATACTTATTATTTGTTAAATCTATCGCATCAACAGAAGAATAAAACGATTTTATTTTGTTGGCGGCCATGTCCAACACGCCAGACATTGTATCGCCGTTAAGTTTAACAAAACTGCTTTTAAAGAATCTTACACTGACCAACCAATCATCGTTGTCAAGCGTTGTAATGTCGAGTTGTGTATTATGAATTAATTTACCTCCAATGTCAATAGTCATCGTTCCACCAGACAAATGTAACTGAGGAGTCAACGCGCCTCTCAACTGGGCATAACTTTACCGCGTCAGTATCATTAACCGGTGGCGAGTTCATTGATTAAACGGTTACTTTGGCGTTATTGCTCATTACCAGGTTGTCTGTCATTGTATCTCCGCTTTTCTTCACATTGGCGCCGTAGACAGACAATACCTGATTTAAACTTGCTGCTTGCCCGACATTTTGATTTGCCGGTGGAAGGTCTGTTTCCAGCCCGATAATCTTTTTACCTGACCCTATTGTTAAATCACCGGATAATGTACCGCCGGTTTTTGAAAATTTGATATCGTCGACGGATTTCAACTGCAAATAACTTAATGCTTGACTCTAATTTAAATTTGGCGGTGGATACGCAGTTTCCAGATTTATTATTTTATTTGCTTGACATGTCAATGCTGCCGGTCATTGTTCCGCCTGACAACGGCAATTAGTTATCGTCGATGAATTTGAGTTGTTTATAACTTACTACCTTCGTCTCATCTATCTTATCAGGGGGTATTTTGTTTCAAGTCCTAACACACGCTGGTTTGACACTGACAAGTTGCTGGTCATTGTATCCCCGGCTTTCTTAAGATATCCTCGTAAATCTACGTTTGCGTTTGTCACTGTTGTATCGGTTGATGCAGATCCGGTTAATGATGTTCCAAATTTTGTATAATAACTAATGTTTATTATCTTACCGCGCATAAAATTCCTCTTAAAACTATTTTTTTCAGTTGTATAAATATACAACAAAGATGTCAATATTAAACTTTGAAATGGAGCGACTAATCGCGCACACAGTAATGATTCCAGATTGCCGTTACGTGATTGTTGGTCGGACAGGATCTGGTAAAACCTGCTAATGAGCCTTTTGCTCAACGACAACTTTAACTACGATCTAGTATATATTTATACGATTAATCCACAACAGGATAACTACGAATTGTTAAACGATTACAACGAAACCCTATTCGATGAATTTGGTACTGGCAAGATATATTTTCGATCAAACAACCAGAAGATCTAATTCCTATAAACGAACTTGATTCAGACGAACAGAAAATAATCGTATTTGACAATATTCCGCTAAACAACCCTGAAATGAATATGAGCAAATCATACTTGTCATTGTGACGTAATGGTAAGTGTGATGCGGTTTATCTAGCCCAAGAATTTTATAACTTCGACAGATTTATTCGGCGGAATACTAGTTGTTTTATGCTAGTTCCAGGACTTGATAATGTTGAAGTGCGGGATATTGCAAACGAGCAATGTGGAGACGTGACCAAAGATAATTTATCGAACTTTATCATAAGGCAACAGCAAGCAAATATGACTTTTTTCTGTTTGATAAACTTGTATGAGATCCAGGAAAAATGTTTAGATGCTGTTTTGATCGGTACCTGTAAAAAATGATTTAACGTAATCAATAACACTATGCAACGATCAAAGATTGATTTACTGAAGAAATTTTCAGCAACAAGAGCCGAATTTAAGAAAACAGTTGATGAAGAACGCCAAGGACAAGTGGCCGCAGCTGAAGAAACAGCCAAACATTTTAGATCAATAGTCGAGGCGGCACTTGAAAAGCAACATGTTACTTCTGCGTTATCAAAGGATGAAATTAAAACAACTACCGGACAAGGATTACTTGGACGCTAAGAAAAAAAAAACAAGAAGCTGTGATAGAAGAAATTATTGAAGAAATTGATGACCTTGAAAGACAGCAAAAAATAACAGAAATGATAAAAAAAACAAGAAATTGTCAATGTTCCAGAATATTCTTTAGTCGATATTGCGAAAGCGATAGGAGAAAATAATATGTCAATATTTCATGGAAAATGCATAAAACAACAAGTAAGTTAAACGGAATAAAAGAATTTTGTTTACGAATTTATAGCGTTAAAATATCTTGATGACGTTGATGACATTCGCAAATGGGATGATAGGAAAAAAGAAAAATTTTCTAATTTATTGGTTGGATCTATTGATTTAGCTAAAAGAGCAAACACAATTATCGAGGACGATGAAGATCCGGATATGTTAGAAAATTGTAGTAGAATGCGTTTTGGTTTAATTGGTTCTATTATGTTTGATACCGCTAAACGGTATCAAAGACGAAAACAAGAATACAATTGGAATATTTATGAATTATTAAAGAGTTTTGATTAGCGTCGTGATGTACTTAAAGTTGATGAACGACTAGGATTTGGTGTTGAAGTATTTACATCAACCTCGGATATGGTTGACAGACTAGCGCTGTTGATATCGTCGAAAGAAGCTGGAAACGTCAGCGTGGAAATTGTTAACGAAATCGTGGATATACTGGATCATCTTCAAGCAAATAGTTATTGACAACCAGCGAGTATGAGATTTTACATAACGATCTTAAACAACTGTGAGAATAAAAGATGATGTCGACAACGCTACTACTTGACTCTTCACAATCAACCGCCGCCAGCGGAAACTTTTGCTCTCATTTATAATCGGATTAATTTCCGCAACAGCATGGCATTCTATGGCTAATGTCAAAACGAATATCAATGATGATTTTATGTTCACTTCAACGGCGGGACTCTGGGTCTCAGTTAAAATTCTACAAGAAGCTAACAACGTAACCTACCATAACAAGAAAAGAAAAGAACTGACAACAAACAACGGCGGCGTCGCTGACAATTTCGAGTTGACACATTACGTGCCAGAATCACGTTAAAAAATAATTTATTAGTTGCTTTTTTACCAGCAACCACCATCGCATCGCGTCTCGGATCAGACAATATCGTACACTGCATGACGCGAACAAACAGGATTCTGATTAAATGTTCAGTTACATCAGGATCTTATTCTGCACGTGGAAGTCGTGACCAAACCATTTACATCTTTTCGCCAGATGTTCTACCCGGGTCGCTGATAGAAGTTAATCCGCAACAAATAATATACAACACCGTAAACACAGAAAATCAAATATCCTCGATAAGCATGCAACCCAGAGATCAATCTGGGCGGCAATTTTATCTTAACAATGAAATTATAACCTATTACTTACACCTGTGCAACGCGTAGGTGCAGTGTTTCTTGAAACACCGCGATGAATTGGTTATCTAATTTTTTTAGACGTTATTGATAAATAATGAATCAAAGAAAAATTTATCAAAGAAAGATCGTAGGAGGATTCTTTGGAAATATATTTACCAAAATTATTGAGGCGCTACCTGGTATTGCAAACAACGTTGCACCAGTTGCCGTGGACACATCAAAAGCATTTGCGACTGGCGCAGCATTTTAAGCAAGTACTGAGGCCGGACAAATGATCGTCGGAAAAATTATAGGCAATGCCAGCGGTGTCGTACAAAATATCGCGCAGGCAATCTCAACTATGGCACCCACCACAGATACCGTACGAGCTATGGTTGCAACGACCAAGACACTGCTATCACCACGCGCAGGAAATATTGTACGAAAACTGTTATTGTCGACGAGACCACGACCTGACATTGCCGCAGGTTTGATTATTGTGTGACAAAGATGAATAAAATTACGTCTGTAATAGATTATCTTGATCTCAGTGAAGAATTTGACTGACGATTCGATAACGGAATTCGAATACGTTGAATATCTTAACGAAAACTCTTACAAACCAAATAAAACTGGTAATTTTCTTGTTACAAGCCAGGGGTCTTTGCTTGACCGAGCGGTGTCAAACCCTGGCGCGATTCCCGCTAGAAGTCATAAGTTTACCCCAAATTTCCAAAGACTTCTATACAACTTCAGTTGTAAGTTAGAAAGCCCGACGTGTCCATTCTATACATAAATTTTACTCTAATCAATGTAAAACCACAGATTTCCCAACTTGCCAAATATCTATCAACCGCACGTTTGCATAGTTTCCCTTCATCAACTTTCCGTACCGTCAGCAGTTCACGCCGTAGAAACTCTACAAATATCCCCTACCACAGGGAACTGTTTTAACTATGCCACCTTAGGCCAGTCAATCCATGGTTCCAAGGCACATTACGCCAATACAACCACATCACATTTGCCACCATGGCGACATAAACGGTATCTGCAGAGTCCCTTCTCATTTTATTCCATTGTGTAATTTACCGGTTTCCTACCGTAAATACTGCCACTGCAGTCACAACACCAAGGTACACTACTAGATTTTATTAAGGACTACATTATTCCAGGGACAGTCATGCGGTTTGGGTCTAATTCGCTACTCACTGACCATGGCATCATGGAAACTCACTAACACTTTCTCTCCGTGACGTTTGCTCCTAATAATTGGCTAATTATTTAGGGCTACAGAATATTTCCATTGCACCGAATTCCAATAATCAAACAAGTAAAATCACACAAATCTAAGAATTCCTTAAACGGGGCGCTATAACCAAATGCGCATCTCAAAAATTTATTACATTACCCCCGTCTTCAAAAAGATCACTCGTCCCCGAGTGACACAAACGTCACACTTCTGTGGTCCAATCAAAATTGATTACTTTTTCCCCAAAATCAACCACCAACCCAATTAATGATTCCCAAACATGATTAGGACAAAACTCTGAATCAATGGGCTTGTTCCTAATAGCCCGTCACTCAACATCCGAAGCCAGACTTTATTTTTGAATCACTAATTGTTTACAAGTAACCTAAATGTCAACAATGAACACAAATTAAGCAAGCTGAATCCAACATGAAAATGTTACGACAAGTTATTCGGGTTCAAACTCTCTTATAACAATCCTCGAAAATCGCTACAGGAAAGACTTCTCTACACATAGGTCTCTAACATCAAGACAACACGTGTAACACAGGATCATTCCTGCTTACCCGGAAAACTCAGGTTTGGAGATTGCGTTTCCACCAGGATAGCACGTCTCCAAATCAACCTTAGTGCACCACGTGCAATATATTTTTCGACTCGTCTCGGTTAGCCGATCCTATCTTCTTACAACTAATTCACTACTAATGGACCAATGCTACAGCCACCGAACACAGACATAAGAGAATCTACTCCCAAAGCAAAAGTTTGGAACATCATTACATAAATGATTCACCTATACTGTGATGTGCAATACCATTACTTCATGCTGCTAATTAATTGACATGTGCTATGAATTGTCATTCAGAACTTCCCAAATGGACACAATTCCATCTAAGCAGACAATTCAGACTATGCATGATGGAAACCACACTGGACCATTATGATTGTCAAGATCGTAGCGAACAGTTTTTAAAATACACTGTACGAAGCAATTTCCAACTGGCAAGTCGCTAGTAGGTCAACGACAATACAACACAGGAACCTTCCTGTTTAACACCGAGGTTAGAGAATGCGTTTTTCAGAGAATAACACGTCTCTTATAAACCTCAAAAACAAGTCAACCATGACTTCAACGCCCAACTGGCCCGACAACACATTGTAGTCCACAGACCAATGCTAGACCTGAACCTGCCGTCACTCAACTCTTCACCACAAGTACCAACTCTACAGGGACAGAAAAAAACAGTGCACTAATCTCCCAACAATCATACATAAGACACCACCTTCCCTTCTCAATTTAGATCTGCTTCACTCACAGCACAAACCAAAAAAAAAAAAAAAAAAATAGATGTATTTTACCAAACTCTGGATTCCAGCAGCAAACAGCTTCTAAAAACTGTTCTTGTCTAACACTGCACACAATCAAACCATACAACTTATCCATAAGAACATAAAAAAATAGACTCTGTTTTGACATAATTAATTTACTAGAATCAACTATATTTACACAGCCATTGGGCACAGATTAATTTGATGTTACTGTGCGGCTTTGTATCTCAACCCGTTTGACGATTTGTCCTATACCCAACCAAAATTAATAATCACGGGGAAACGATTATTACCCACCCATTCAAATTTATATCGCCGCTTCTGCCGGCTAGGCAAATGTGTCTGATATCAAATTTTCATGTTTCCATACTGAACGCCTTGCTGTTAATGGCGTTTTTATCAAATCCGCATTAATATGCAGCAGTGAAACTAAACTTTTATATGTTTCTCGAATTGGATCAGTGTTTAACTTCTTCCTGTTAGTCACGCATCTAACAAATTTATGCAATGCACCGAGAGCGCATGCATTTCCATCAAATTTATCGTCCTCGCACGGAGTGGAGGTCACAAGGAACTGAACATCACTATGTCCATAAGTTTTCTCTGCCTATCAATCTCAATTCAAATAATGTTTCCAATCAAGTGCAAATAAATGTTGAAATTTCGTTTGTGTTATTGTTGTTATTATTATTACCAAATCTGTTATGGGGTTTGAATGACAGTCAAAATAGCGCCTATGAACTTTACACAATAGAGCCGGGGTGGGGGTGGGGTGTGGTTCTGTCAAATACGCATTCTCTTAAGCGTTTCATCTCTAGTAATTAAAAATGATACAGCCGAATTCATAAACGTGGTATGCAAAGGATTTCATGGCCCACATTTCCAATCAGTTTAGTTCATTCTAGCTTAGTTGTTTGGGCAAAAATCAATCATCTCGGCCATTTGTATTTTCCACGTGTCTAACAAAGTGTCACACGCCGCTTATGAATGATTCTCTTGCCTTTCTGCGCCTTCTGTAGACACTCTTTCTATCTCATCATTATATCAAATCCGGGATAAAGTATTCCTTCCTAACTGAACATATGCACTCAAATGAAACATATTCCCAGGGACAAATAAACCTATCTACTCTCGCAGACTTAATGTCGCGAAAACAAAATAAAACATTTTAAAGGCGCTCTAGCATTAATCATATTAATTTCTTTATCTATTTTTTTTTTTAATTTATAGGACACGTCTTTCTTTCCAAACTGCGAAGGAATAGTCTGTATTAAACATAATAAAACCAAATCACTTACACACTGACAGAACTATTCAACTATCCCAATCGTCTGCCATGGTGCTATTCGGCAAGGTTTGGTTGTGGATCAGTCAACAATATAAAAATCAACAACAAACATGAGAATTTGGATCTTGTTACAGCAAAAGAAAATACAAGACGCTGTAAAGTTGGTGGTGCTAAGTTTAGGTCTGCTAGAGCTGTAGTTTCAACGAATCTCAAGACGGCAGAAAAAATAAAATTGTTTTCAATGACAGCCGCAGCGAAATATTATACAGTTCATTCACAGTCATTCAAACTTGTTGCTGATGGTATTTACAAATCGGCTATTCAAACATAACATAACATTCGATAGAATTGCATGTAGATAAAACAGTTAGACATCTTTCAAGGTTCTATCAAGTTCAACTCGACTTATGTAAGAGTGACACCAAATGCATGACAGCATCTTTATCATAAGTAACATGAGAAACTAGATTATCTTCTAGTTCTTTTTTTCATTGTTGGTCAAGAGCACTTTGTCTTTTTGCCCTTGCTGAAGAATCAGATTAACAGATATCTTATCACCAGCAAAAAAGCTTTCCTAACAGCTTCCTCAAGTTTGTCATTATTTAAGAAAAGTGCTTGTTCGTGCGATCGGATAATTTCCATATATTTTTACTTTTAGACAAAAGTTATTTTGTATAATGAGCCTGATAAAATATCTGGCAAATATTTACAACGACAACAAAGTTGTCGCAGTCAAAAACACGGTAAAATCAAACCCTGTTGTCAACGATAGCAAAGCTATTGACGAAGAATTTGATTTGAGTTTATTAGTTCCTGAATGCGACAATGACAGTGTCATTGATAATGACAATGATAAAATCAGCACCGTTGTCGGAAAAAAAATCCTGTGGAAGATCTTCAACAGGTAGATGCGACGTGAAGTATCATCTGGCAAAAAATATCGAAAGTTTGATTTAACTGTTGCTGAACATCAGGTGTTTTGGCAAATGCTTAAACCTTTATGAACATGCCAATACCAGCAAGACAAAAAATATAAAATTCGATTTCATATTTGTTAAGATTTTAAACTTGATGTCTATTGCATCTGAAAGAAAATCATATCTGATATAGCTGTGCAACCCAATAAATTATAAGTTGATTCTTCAACGATATGAACAAATTTACAGTGAGTTTACTCACCGCGATTTTGCTTGTCAAAATATTATACTTTAATGCTTTCCGTTCGAACCCAACTATTAAAATCATCTAAGTAGCCGCGCCATTTAACTAAAGTCTTATTTCCACTCTTTCTGATAACTTTTTCAATAACAAATATATCTTGTTCTGTTTGTTTGTAGTTCGTGCTCTTCAAAGCTACCAATTACTGGTTCTGCTAACAAATCTTTTAGTTTGTACGTAACTGGCCTGAGAAACCCATCATGTCGTACCATCGTTGTTACTTGAGCCACTGACAGATTAAGTACAAAAGGATTTCCCTTGATTATCTTCGTGATTTGCTGTTGTGTTAGCATCAATTTCATTTGAGTACTGTTGCTGCGTTGCGTTGGAACTTATTTGAAGAGAAATTGCACGTCATTTAGTGACCACGGTTGACAATTTTTCTATTTGTTCTTGTAACAAATGTATTTCTTTCGTAACGTATTTCATTTATCTGCTATCGTCACACAAAACTAAACCTGTACCATCATCCTGCCATTGATAGAGTCATTCATTATGATCCTGTCGCTGGAAACAAGTGCAAATGCGTTATGAACAACAGGTGGATTTGCGCCCAACGTCCATGTAACTTCAATATCGACAGGTGATCCAATTGCACGCTCGGAATGTTTAGATACATCGAACGAAAAGATAGGGTAGAGTGTTCTAAATTATTCTATTGATATTTGTGAGTCAC